>JAOEHX010051402.1:15676-47055 GCA_025448015.1 Bolborhynchus lineola
AATACTCCACAGAGATTGATAAGCCTGTGACACTGGGTACATGTTCTGAGATCATGGATTAGTGTATTCTGTTGTCCCAGCAGATGCAATCAAGATGAACTTGATTTTCTCTACCTTCTCTGCAAATTTTCAAGAAACTGTTTGAAAGCTTGTCCTTTGACAGCAGGTGGCTGTGCTGCTTCAGCCACTGGATGATCTGCCTTGTAGTGAAGCATTCTTCATCTGGGTTTCCATGCTATCAGAGTAATAAAGTTTCTTAAAAACATGCAGATTTTGTCAGGAACCCAACAGGTTAAATTTTTTAATGCCAGTGGCTGAACCATAGTATGTGTTTTTACTCAGGTGTGACATAGATACGGTCCAGTTTGTGTCCATGAGAGGCACTGGAGAGACTGCATGGGAGATCTGGGTTGCCTTGTATGTGAAACCACTGCTTGTGAAGACATGAGCTCATGTTTTAACTAGAATGTCACAGGAGTGCAAGGAAGCTGAAAAGATGGCACACACCTGTACTGGTCCTGCCCTGTATTAAGTACTGCTTTGCTTTACTGTGATTTCAGCTGTTTGCATTTAGTGGAAACATGGAGCTGAGTGAGTCAGAAGTAAGCGTTCCAGTGCAGAAATCTCCTGAGTTTTTAAAGACTGTGAATGTCTCTTTTGTATTTGTGTCCTGCAGCCAGACTCAGTTTGTCAGTTCAGTGACTGTCACAGAAGGCAGGCATTCTTGCTATCCACTTAGTTCCATGTCTGCACATAACTGAAAAGGGTACTTTGAAAGGTAACAGATAAAGATGACATAGGATTTATGCTGTGGTGTAACAAAGCTGTGGAACATGCTGCTGAAGGAGATAGGGCAAACAAAATGTGTTAACAAACTTCTGAAAAGTACAGAAATACAAAGAGAAGAGACAGGAAACAACCTGTGACACTTGGTTTTACAGGGCTTTGAATTGTGGTGTTTCTCTGATTCTGCAGCCACCACATATACGTTTCCCCTCCTTCAAGCCCTCAACTACTGTAGTTTGCTATGAACTGCCTAAGAGACTATGTGTACTGTGAATGAGTGTGCAAGAGCCCAAAGTTACCCCCAGCACCAGCTGCCCAGCTAGCTGCTGCCTTCTGGCTGCCAGGCAAACTAAGCAACCTGTGCTTCCTCACAGCTGTGGGCAGACCAAATAGCTGCAGGAGCTGCAGTCAACCTCTGGGCCATGCTCTGTGGAGCCCTGTAGTAGGAACTTGTGGAACTTCTTCAGCCCTTTGTCGGATGTGAGTAAAATTGGCCATGAGTCGGAAGTGAGGGGGAGGACTGGCAGCTGACAGCAGTCACAGAAGCCCTTCCCCAGGCTAACCATGACATGAGTAAGCATGAGTCAGAGCATAAATTGATGAGCCTAAAATTATCTACGAGATGAATACTGGCTAACTGGCCCAAAACATTATGGGCCTTCTGCTTACTCTGGAACTGGCAGATTCTGGCTCAGGGTGCAGATAGGCTGACTTGACTCCAGGCCAGTAGTAGCTTGACAGCTCCAACTGCCTTTTTTCTTTTTCCTTTTAATTTGTGCCTGCGACTTTTGCCTCAAGATGGGTTTTCAGCAGGAACCCTCCCTGCAATGCAGCCTCTAGGCATTACTGATTTGGTGCTGAAGCTGGTATTTTCTTCTCCTGGCAGCTCCCTGCCCTCCAGGGGTACTGAATCCAAACTGATGCTCCAGCCCCCTTCAGGCACTGTTCCCAGGCTGTCATGTCAGATGCAAAATAAATACTCAGTGGCTCAGAGCTCCTTGCATCCAGGAGAAACTGCATTTTTACACTGGCTCTGAAGAGGATCTTCAGAGCCAAAATAAAATTAATGCAGAAACTAATCCCTTTGCCCCTACCACGCACATCCTCTCCAATGGTGGAGCCAAGAAAGACTGAAGAGAATTAACCTTTTCTGTAAATTTCTCTGATAGGAAATATCCTACTTTCTGCTTTCTCTTCTTCTTCTTTCCCTGTTGCTGCATCAGGGAAACCAGTCTTCCCTGGATCAGGAAAGTGCCTTCTTTCTCTTCTCACTACTGATGCTACAGGTTTATTTTAAGAAGAAATTTCATACCTATGCAGGATTGCTGTAGCTAGTCTTGGCTCTCTACAGCTATTAGCTAGACCAAGTAGGTGGCAGAGCTTGTTAGAGTAACTGCTCCCCACTCAGAAGCAGCCAAGAATAGCTGTAGTTTCAGCTAGGGCTCAAGTATACAGGATTGGAGCTCCAGGGGTCCCTTCCTGTGACGCATATGGCATTACCAACATAGCCATGGGAATATGCTACTGTGTGAACCTAGAGGTAGACATATGGAAGTGTAATGATGAACTGACAAAAGAAAAAAGGTTATCAAGGTTTCTGGCCTCCCAACTTCTTCCTTTCAGGTGTCACAAACACCAGTGCAGCCTTGTGCACTGTTAACTGGTGAGGCTGAACCCATGGCAGTTGTCTCTTCAGCTTAGAGACAGCTTGCTCCAGAAGCACTGCCTCTTCCTCCTTCCTAGTAACAAATTAGCATGTCCTCTTGCACAGGCTCCTGGACTGTCCAGCTAGAGAAGGGAGGTACCGTGGTGGTACTGCGGAGCCTGCTGTGGCTTGGACTGACCTTCTACCACGTCCCAATGACCAAGCAATATGGCTACATCTACTTTGGCAATGGTGAGAAGAACTTGGATCTGCCCTTCATGCTCTGACTCTCCTATCCAGGGTGAGGATTCAAGAACATTTAGATTTTATACTTAGGATATTTTTGTTTAGTGCTTGTTCTAATAAATATGTGAAACCTCTGCACTTTAAGCAGGATTCTTCTGTGTTTGGACTCTGGCCTCTATTCTTTTTGTAGGACTTCACTGTGTGCAATCCTCCCTCGGCTCCAGATTGGATTGCCTGTAATGTATCATTGCAGATCCTTTAGATAGTAACAAATGGCATTTTCTTCCCTGATGGGCAAAGCCTGAGGTCAGAAATCAAACCAAGGCCATCTGTCTGATTACAGACACCGCACTTACACAAAAACTAATTTGGAGACAACATAAATGAATGCCAGCTGCCACCTATGAATGACAAACAGAAATAGAGTTTGAGTCAGAGTGGAAAGCTGATGCATACTGTAAGAGATCTGCTCTAAACCCTGAATTCTAGAAAGGCATATTGAAGCGAGTATTTTGGTTTTCAGATGTTAGATTTCACCAAAATTAGAGGGATCTTTCCAGCTCATGGCACTAAACTGTAGAAAAAAAGGTGCTCATTCAGGTTCATCTCAAAGCATGATTTAGTCCAGTGACTTTTCTACTTGTAAAGCTCGCTGTGCAGAGCTATCTGGGCTAGAAGACACAATAACTTCTGTATGTAGGAGAAAGAAGAGTATCTTCATTTCTGAGGGGCAGTAGCTTCATAAAACAGAGGTGGTCAGCCAGAGATTTTATCTCATGATAGTTAATGAAGCATTGGCTCTGTCTCCTAAAGCAAAAAGATTTTGGTCAGTTCACGGAGCTGAATGCAGGGCTTGCATTTCACCAAGAAAGGCTAAAAAGAGCCATTATAATCTAATTTGATGTCCTGGGTAATATGGGTTTATCTTTACCTTTGTTCCTGCCCATGCTGACAGGTATTGCCAGATGATTCTGATGAAGGCAGTACAAGGTTAAGTCGCACAGTAGTACATAAACAAGCTGTGTTGATTTGTAGCCCCCAGATAGTTATCAAAGAAAGGAGCCAAAGGAAATAATGACCCTGATAAATTTAATGAGCCTTTCATACCAGGACCAAAAGTAGCACTTTTCAAGGAGCAGTGGTCAATAGGTGGATGGTGCACTCATGTACTGTACAGGGAAACAAATGGTGCCACTTTTTAGTTATAGGATGGAAAATGATGCACATTATCAGCCCCAAATGATCCCAGGAAGCAGCAGTATCACTGACATGGAAGACTTAGGGCAAATAAAATGGGGGAGGGGGAAAAAACAAGACAAATCATCAAGGATGTCAACATTCTGTATTTGCTATATCCAGGAGTTAAGCACAAAAGCCCAAACGAGGCAAATCTGAGTTGAAATATAGGTTAATGGGGAATCATCGTTCACTGTTGGAAAAAGGAGGAAACATCCTTTTTCAAACTCAGCCATGGACCATAATGAAACAACAGTTTTCAGACTCTTTCTGGCTTTGAGGTAAGTGCCTTTGCCTCTTCCTTTCTCCAAATCATTCTGCACATTATATTTGTTTTGCTGGATCTTGTATTCTCCTAGAGGAGCAGACTGCAGCTCATTCACACTGCAGACAATACTAATAAGGTTTTGGAATAAGAAAGTTGGAGGTACTGACAAACCTGCAAAAACAGCAGAACAGCGGAAAACAGCTGTGCTTACTGACTATGCTGGTTCTGGCCACTAGTGGTTTAAACAGAGAAGCTTTTGTGTGTATGTGACATTATCTTTCAGCAAAGGGTGTCCAACTGGGAAGGGCTTTTTGCACCACTTGGGGCCCCTCTTCCAGATGGGCTTTGCAGACCTGATGGACCAGCGGGTCAGATACCTGTTGAAACAACACAAACACATTTCAGTTTGAGACTGATCACTCAGAAAAGGTTCTGACTGAAGCAGGAGCAGGCATTGTTGCCTCTGCCTCCCCATGTGCCTGTTTATGAAAAGAATAACTGTGAGCAGAGCTCCCTCCATTCAGAAGGGACCACTGGAAAGGAATCTTTGTTCTGGAACTTCTAAGCTGCACCTCTGTATTGCACCCACCAGCACCAGCTTTACTTCCAGCCTCACAAAACAAATCAGACGTAGTCTCCAGGCTGCTGGCAAGTTGTCTACCTGTAGCTAAACTGGAGTGCCAAATCCCTTCATTGCAACAAAGTCCAAGCCTGCATGCATCCAGCCTCTATGAGAGGTGCTATTTCAACAGCTGGCCTCAATAAGGTAAACTAATTACAAAGGCCAAGTGCTGTGAGAAAAAAGGTCTCTGAAAAAGAATTACTTTTACTTTTGTTAGATAATTGGTTATTTCTGCTGCATGCGATGGATTTCTGGCCTAGTCTTGTATTTCCGTATGTCCAAATTTGCTTTGGTATTCTCTGTACAGTACTATCTCAGCTTGCCGGTGCAGGAAGTCAGAACCTACAGCATAAGAGGTACTAGAATGGAATTATCATCACAACTACAAATCTCTGTGAAGAGCAAAGTCTGGCAAATATCCTCTGCTTTTACCATCTGAAGTTTTAGACTTGGCTTTGCAAACAGGCGGGGGATTTCACATCCAGAATCAGTTACTGGAAATCTTACCCTGTGGCTGGGTGGCCTGGAGTTTTGTTAAGCTTTAAATCTTTTGCTACCAATAAAGAGGGGAATAGAGGTCCTTAGAGAAATAGGAGTCTTTCAGACAATAAAGATCCAAAGTAAAACCCTAGCATAATCTGCACAAACAATGCTCCGACAAATTAGAATTTGGAACAGACTGATAAACTTTGTCCAGGGATGTTTGCATGCCCCTGTTGAGTAATCCCATGGTCTTAATATAATCTTCATCAGTCATCCTCTCCCCAAACAGCTTTGTTACCTTTTATTTGCATTGTGCAAATTTGAGATATTAAGAACTTTGGACAGAGACCATGTAATGCATTTGTTTGAATGCATCTGGCACATTCCTGAGAACCACCGAGAAGGCTTGCTATGCCAGGCAGCTACAGACTACATAACAGCAGCCCATTTCCCTAGCACTTTCCTTCCCCAGCAATCCCGAACAACGCAGATTGAAAAATGCATCACATTTGGAGGTTCCTGCCACAGAAATGAAGCCACTTCTGAAATGCTTTGCTTTTGGTTTTTGGAGTTTATGACATTAAAACACCTAGAAGCAGCAGGGGGGGATCTGGTATACAGCAAGACCCAGCCACTTGTTCTCCTATGCATGCATTAAATTAGTCCCTTTTGACCTTTAATGTTATGCTAGTGCATTAGTGGAATCCCTTACGTAACTCTACCAGGACAGGAAGCAGGAGAGACTCTCCTGTCTGATTTCACACGCAAGGGGCGTTCAAAGAGACAAGACACAGGTCCCAGTCTGGAATCTGGCAAAGAACCATGGCAAAACTCCTCTGTGAGAAGCTGCAGGGGTATTAAGACAGGCATATGGGGCTAGGTCCTTCTTTTCATGTTGCCCTTGCTGCAGAGGGAGGTCCGTAGCGCAACTTTTGGTATTGCAAAACTGAACTTAGAGCAACGGAGGAAAATAACCCCAAATTGTTCTAATGCATCAATGTGCCAAGTGCAGTTCTGGTCACGTGTCCACACGCTTACGGGAAAGTACTCCCATGATACTAAATGATCTCACTGGGAGAAAAGTGAATGTGTGAATGTGAGATACACATCAATGCTGTGTGCAGGTTTAGACAGACAGTGGCTTTTTAAGAAATCCTTCTGTTTCTGTGTGGGGGCTGGAAGTGCACACCCCAGTTCTGCATAGGAAGGAGGATTTAGTAATGGCCTGATTTTAAAGCTTTTGTTATTTCTCTTTTGAGCAGGTCTAATCCAGCCCTCTGGTCCAGGCTTTTGGCTTCCTTTGGGGACTGCAGGCTGGGGCTTTTCATTGTTAGCTGAAACAGACATTTGGATGCTTTCCCTTCCTGAAGCACATTTGCTTTTAGTGCTTTTAATACTTGCTTTGTCCCAGATTCAAACTTGTCCTATTTTGTTTGCTGCCTCTTTTTTCTTCCCTTTTTTTCCAAATTTTCTTTTACCTTGATTCAGCAGTAGCAAAAAGCCTCACGCCTGGAAGCAGTTAGCCCACAAAGTTCCTTTCCTCTTTGACTAACCCCAGTTCCTACTGTTTCACAGATTTATCTCATTTTTTTCCTGAGAGTAAAAACAACCCACAAAACTCACACGTAAGAGCTTTGAAGTCCAGCACATAGGCCTTTTCTGCACACCCTGCTGTACATGTAAGGCAGCGTACCCCTTTTTCTAGCCAAGTCACCCAACCTTCCACTGTATCCAACTACACTGTTTGTCTGGGGGAGTTTTTATAATCACCTACAAACACACACTGGCAGATGGTCTGAATTTGCTTAACCTGCTGAGGGTTGTGAGGACAGATCCTCCATGTGCGTGCCAAATGCAGCTGGTCCACAGCCTCCTAACCAGTTATCTCAGTGTACAGAGCTCTCACTCTGGGCAAATGGGGACAGAACTGCCCATCTAAGGGACCAGCAGTTCACCTCTGGGTTCTGCTTGTCCCATTATGTACCATAGGATCCTGGGCAATAACCAGAACCCTAGATTCCAGCTGCACAAATGAATAGTTTGGATAAAGCATAGCAATCCATGCTTTATCAGGGATCAGAATCCTGGTAGGATTTCCCTGATGGGAAAAGGCAAGATACAAACAGATGGAAACTGTGGTTAGTCACCTGCAGTCACTGCAATTGCCTATAATCTCTGTGACACGTCCAAGTCCATTTATTCAGCAGGCAGGAGGGCCCCGAAGCATTCCCACTCAGAGGCTGCCACTTAACACCTAGTAGCAGGCATAGGGCTTCCACATGCCTGGTAAGGGAAATGACCTACCCAAGAGGTAACTGCAGGCAGTCCTGCACACAGCCCAAGCAAAGGCCATGTTGGTGCAGTTCAAGGCTGAACTAATGAACCCTCATTGAACTTTCCCAATCTGGCTTTTGTTTGGATTAAGAGCAGAAGGCTGAGGGCTACAGACTGCAGGAAGCACTTGATCAAAGTGCTGGCAAGACTGCCTCCTCCTTGCCACATCTCTTCCCATGACACCTCTTGGCTTTGCTCACCTGCAGCCGCTCTGGCTCTTTGCTTTGAATTCAAATGCTATGCACAGTTTCCATGCAGATGAGAGAAACCACATGTTGCTGGAGTGAAACACTGATAGCAGTGAAACCAGATTCTGCTCCTAGGGACGAGAGGTGTCCATAGAGCCCGAGAACTTTGTAAATCATGAGGAGTTCATATGAACTGCCTCTCTCCTAACACATAGCAACTTCTTGAGTTTAGGTGATGGAGGAGGGATTGACTTGGATACTCTCCCTGCCAAGTTCTGTTCTTCCAGCAGGAAGCTGAAAATGCAGTGGCAACCGAGCACTCAAAATCAAGTACTCCATAATAAGCACTCCAGCACATCTTGCTGACAGAGCCCAGACTCGGGGAACCTGTAATATCCCTTGGCCTTTTTGGAAAGGGAACAACTGCTTCAACCAGTATTTTGGACCTGCCAAAAGAAAGTGAGTGCTATTTTCACATTAAGAGAGTATCTAAATGCTGGCTTGAACTCAGCGACTGCTCTGGATAGAGTGTTAGTCCACACTGTCCATGGATAAGCAGGAATTCTGCCTTTTGGAGAACATGGAATAAGCACAAGAGCACCTTCTGGAGGAGCAGAGGAGGCAGAGGCATTCCGGATGATAAATCCACACTTCACATCACTAGATCAACAGCAGGGCAGCACTCTTGACCCTTGTTAAGATGGTTTGCTGATAATTTCATATGGTGACATGTTACATTTTAATCTCTGCTAGGTGCTAGCTAGTGTATCCAGACACTTTGTATTTGAAGCAGGCTCACTTTAAACAAGGTGACTGTGACATGGGCCAAACGTTCTGGCCAAGACAGCCACAAGTGCAGCCAAGGAAAAGCTGAGGAGCAGCTTTTCTGGTGTTCTCAAAAGTATACATTAACACAGCTCCTCAGCCGTTTATGCACTTCCTTAGGATCCACAGGGTTCCTCTCACACCGCCAGCCTGTACATTGTCCCATGGGAAAGAGCAAAGACAGAAAGGTTCTCCGTCAGACTGGTCTATTCCTCTTCTGGCAAGAGCAGAAGCTGCTCTCAAAAATACTGACATAACCCTGGAAGAAGTCTGGCAAAAGGGAGCATCAGCCAGAACTTTGCAAGACTGGAGAGAAAAGCACATGCGGGAAACAGAGGGATCAGGCCCAGTCAGCATGGGTTCATGAAGGGCAGGTCCTGCTTGACCAACCTGGTCTCCTTCTGTGATAAGGTGACCTGCCCCACCAATGAGGGACAGGCTGTGGACACTTTATTTGGACTTTATTACAGAGTCCAGCATTGTCTCCCACACTGTCCTTCAGGAGAAACTGGCTGCTCATGGCCTAGATAGGTGGATTCTTCTCTGGGTTAAAAACAGGCTGGATGGCCAAGCCCAAAGAGTGGTGATGAATGGTGTCACATCTGGTTGGTAACTGGTCACTAGTGGTGTCCACCAGGGCTTGGTATTGGGGCTGATGTTGTTTAACATCTTCACTGATGATCTGGATGAGGGGATTGAGGGCACCCTCAGTGACTGTGTGGATGACACCAAGTTGGGTGGGAGTGTTGATCTGGTGAAGGGTAGGAAGGCTCTGCAGAGGATCTGGACAGGCTGTGGCCAGTGGTATGAGGCTCAATAAGGCAAAGTGCCAGGTCCTGCACTTGGGCCACAACAGCCCCCATGCTGTGTACCTCCTGCCTTATGCAATGCCATCTGCTGTTTCTGAGAACACTGTGGGAGGTGCAGGTGGGGCTATGCACAAAACTCCCATTGAACTTCAGTGGCCAAGATTTTGCACAGCTCCAACATGCAGAGCTTTCTGCTTGCAGCAGGCTGAGAAGACAGTATCATAAGAGACCAGAAGAGTATTCCTGAAGTACCCCTACACTTTATCCTGGCTCTGGGACTCACTTGTTTTAGTTGCAGCCCCGCCACCAAAACTTTAAATACGATTTCTTGATCCCATTCTCTTCTTTCCAGCCAGACCCCAAAGCGTGCCTATTTCAATGCTGTTCCATCTCCTCAGCAACAGCTCTGCTCTTTTTTTAAACTCTGCTTCCACTTTGCTTGCTACATTCACTTGCTGGGAGAAGAAAACCAAGGGTGGTGTAGGGAAGGAGTAACAATATAATAGGGAGGTTGGATACTAATCTCCAGTTTAAATCTCTTTGATTTTAGAAATGTAGCTCACCTACTTGCACATACAACGTATCCAGAGGTATTTGTCCTTTGTTCTCACTAAAAGTCTATGGAACAATTCATAAGAATCAGGGCATTGTAGCTGAGGAGTCCTGGTGTGATTCCAGTGATAAAGGATTTACCATTTCCTGCCTCAACCTGCTAAGCAGGGTTGCTATGTGAATGCTAACTAGATAATGCACTCTACCCCACAGCTGCTAGACAGAGACAGCTGCTAAAGCATCCCAAAGAGTTGTAAGACACAGGGAAGAAGTTTTCAGAGTTAAAGTATCTGATGACTACAGGGTTGCATCAAATGCAGATTCCTCTAATTTGATCCTTACTGATAGCTAGTAACATAGCCTGACAGCATCCAAGGGACATTTCCAAGAGCTTGCCTTAAATCCCCACTGCAGAAATGAATGCAGACCTGAAATGCAGGAGTTTCCAACCTTCCCCAGCCCTGCAGGCTGAGCTCTCCCAGAAACAGCCCCATATCCCATGGTAACCCCACAGCTTGCTAATGCAAGGTTCATAAACTGTTCTGACATCCCCATGGAAACAGAGTGTGAGGTTATAAACACGGGATTAGCACCTCTGAGTCCTGCTGCAGCACAGGAGGTGGACGCAGGCCTTCCCTTTGCCCACCAAAGGCCAGGGCCATTCAGGCTGGGGAGGGAGAAGAGACCCTGTTGCATAGGAAGGACAGGCAGAGGGTGAATCACTGACTGCGGGAAACAGGTAAGGGGCAGAGAAGAGGCCTGTGATAGGCCCCTGCTGGCTGCTCAGCCCCACATTAACTGCTGGTACTCCTCCTTGGCACTCCACTGCTGTTGGGAGCCAGGCACCAAAAGGCAAGAGAAAGGGACTGCTCAGCCTCGAGAAAAGATGGCTCAGAGGGGTCTTAGCAATGTTTAGAAATACCTGAAGGGTGTAAAGACAACTGAGCCAGAATCTTCCCAGTGGTGTCCAGTGACAAGAGGCAATGGGCACAAATTCAAACACAATAAATTCTGTCTGAACATAAGAAAACACTGTGTCAACATGAGGGTGGTTCTCTGGAAGACGCTTCCCAGAGAACTGTGGAAGGTCCATCCTCAGAGATATTCAAAGCCTGACTGCACATAGTCCTGGATAACCTGCTCTAGATGACCCTGCTTGAGCAGGGGGCTTGGACTAAATGATCCCCAGAGGCTCCTTCCAACCCTGTGTGCTGTGACTGCGCTATGGTGTGTTAGTGATGTGGAGGTGAGAGCAGCTGAGGAAGGGAGGGCAGACTCTAACATGTGTGGCAGTTTTAATCCTGTGTGAATAAATGGTTTGAATGAGATGTGGTCTGTCCTTAAAAGACTGACAAAGTGTGATGATAGGCCGACCTTCTCTGAAATGCTGAGTACATTTTATGAGTCCTGTTGCCTGAGGCATCTTTTACCCAGTTATAAGGAACTGCTTTTCCTTTTCCAACCTAAGGCTGAAAAAGAGATGTGGAAAGACATGACTATTCACCTGTTGAGTTTGGGTTTCTTGGGAATATGCCCTTCAGGAAGTGGAGGCCTGTGGTTTGGCAACAAACCTGAAACAGAAAAAGAAAGGTGTGATAATATTTTGCAGCTCCTTCTTGCCTCTAGAGCATCCAGAAGTTACATTACACCTCGTAAGCCCAGTGACCCAGGTCCCTACCAGGACAGCACAGCAAAAACTCAAGTACAGTAGAAAGAGTATTTTATCTTTAGTCACTGCTGAACCTGCAACCCCAGCCAAAGAGAAGCTAGGAGTTTTTGCTGTGTATAGAGAGGAAATGCACATCAAAGACACAGCCACTTGGGCTCACTGGATAGGCTTTTTGAGAAGACATAGGGCACTGGTGTCAAACCAAATTCCATCTCTAGGATGAAAAAATGACCATTAAAATTCTCAGTCCATTTAACCAGGATACAACTTGGGTACCAGGCATAAAGATCAGCACTACACTCTTGACTGTGTCAACCGGGGTCCTACTCCCAGGATAAAGCAAAAAAAGCCTTCATATGGCAGATAGTAGACAGGTGCTACCATGCTATTAACAGGGCAGGTCAAACACTAAATCAAGTAATGTCAGATGCTAGTATTTAATCATTAGTTACAAGAAATGACACCACTTCCCAGATCTTTTTGCAATGGTAGACCCATCTGCAGGGATAAATATTTGGTGCTAACGCAGAGCCAAGACATATAGGAAGTGGAACAAGTAGCCTATGGTCCATCACCCTTTCCCAGCTCTTGGACAGTCTGCTGGGTGACTGGAGAATGACATCTCACTGAGCTACACTAACTGAACATGAGGCCCCTCTCAAGGGCTTCTATGGGTAGCCCACAGTAAGGGGTCGTCTTAGGAGGAGGCTAGGTACCTGCACGGTGAGCCATCTTCACACAGACAGCAATCTTCTTGTGCTCCTCCAAACAAAGGCCTGTGATCCTTCGTGGCAACATACCTCCATCAGAACGGATAAACTGACTCAGCAGCAAGACATCCTTAGGGACCAAGAGAAGGGCAAACCCATCAGTACTACTGTGACATTAACTGCTGTGATTCTTAGGTATTGTGCAGACCTTGCACTGTGTACACAACTCAGAACAAAGCAAAACAAAACAATGATTCCTTCCTACGCATTCTGACTGCAGTTTGACACCAAGTGACTTCTGCTTTCTGTCACTCTGCCTGCCAGCTTAGCTCAGTAAGGTCACTCAGATGGTCTGAGTCTTCCCCTGACTTCACTAGTGTAAACATATGATGTCAGCCGCAATGCTGCTACTTCATTGTCACTTGCTCCAAGATTCTAGCTAAGATAATGTTGTCCTAGGTACTCAGACACAGTTACACAAGACCTACAGATGGACAGTGTTTACACAACTTGAAATGCCATCACAGCTGCTGTCTTAAAGGTCACAGATATGTTAGATCACCTCTGGCCCCCTCCTTGTTCCCTCAGAGCAGGATTGTTCTCTGCTATCTACTCCTCAAACTTTTATCCAGTTTCCCATGGTGGAACTTCCCTTATGTCTCTCTGGAGGGTGGAGAGCAGGGAAAGGGTCCAAGATCTTGCATGAAGAAGCTTTTTATAAGAAAAGAACATGTGCTGATGAGAAAGACCTAACAGGATAAACTGCTGCCTTTGGTCCTTCAACTGTGCGTGCATTAGGTGGGGCTGTTACAGCCATGCTGGATGGAAGGAGCACTCAACAGCGTATGGAGTGTGTTTGTCTGTGACTTGAGAATCATTTAGATTGCACTGCTGTTGACCTTTCCAATTAAGAGCTCTAGAAACATAACGCACTCTTAATAAAAACAAAATTAAAGGAATCTCTGCAGTCAGATACTATCACAGGGCTGGGATGACCATTTTCTAAACACAGCAGCAGCAGCTGTTGGATGAGTGTCCCATTAACTACACAGTAGAACATCTCAGCATTTACATACATGCTCTCCACTTCCACACACAAGTGCAAATGTACCCTTTAGGCCAATGCAGGCAAGTCCCCTTGACATGCTGATATCAGCAAAAGTTGGCCCAAATAGCCTTTGGAGACTCTGTGCTTGTTTCTTCCCCATCTGTGGGTGGATTTGTTGCTGGTTGAGAATTTACTTCTTCACTGCTGTTGTAAACATGTTGACAGTTGAGGTAGCTGGATGACGTGGAGGCTACGTGCCAGCTGGAAGGGACCTGCCAGGGAGCACCCTTGACAGACCGAGAACTCAAACCAGGTACGTCAGAGCTTTACACCTCCCCTGTCTACAGCAACAGGCAAGAACAGAGTACTTGCTGCTTTTCACATGGGGTGACCATGACTCTGCCTGCTGTTCAGTCACAGACCTGCTCCCACCCCCCCATCTTTGCTCTTTTACAAAGAGCTCCCTGTCACATTCCTACCTCCATTTACTGTCCTTACAAAAGCAAACAAACACAAGTGGATATAAAATGAATGTTCAGAAAACCTAACTATTTAGGAATTACACATCCACTTCCACTGCACAAGACCAGCTCAGCTTTGAAGGGGGCTGCTGGAAGTCAGTATGGCTTTCTGGTAATGACCAATTCCAACAGATATTGTCACAAAAATGCTGCAGTCAAAATTTAGATGATTTTCATTGGTTTGGGGGTTTTGTGGTTTGTTTTTGTTCTTTTTCTTCCTTGCCTTCATCCTACCCTCCATAGTATCATTGTGACAGACAACTTCCCCTCTAGCCTTATTTGCCGCCTTTTCTACCTCCACTTGTGTACAATGAATGTGTTCAGACCGATTTTCAGATCCAGCGCCTCTGAAAGCATAGCAGGTTAGGCAACTTCTCACTGATAAAAAATGACTTATCAAACACCACACAGTGATGGTGTATCAAAAGAACAAGAAAAGCTCAGCTAAGAAACTAGCAGCAAACTTCTGAGAAGCCATCTACGGTTAAAATAGAAGCAAAGTGTCCTCAGTCCAGATAACATGGCCTTGCCAATGAGAATAGCAACCAGAGGATCAGTTGGTGCTGGCTGCATAGGTGGAAACCAGATGGAGGCCAGCCAAAACAGTCCAAGGGCACTGACTTTTGGACACTCCTGAAATGCAGTGGATTGGATTCAGGAAACCAGAGCAATTCTCCATCCCCTTTTTCCCTCATTTTAGCAATTCTCCAAATCACTAACAGCTCAATTTGCCATTCAGCAAAAGCATCATCATTTCCCCAAGTGCAAAAAGGCTGTTCAGCTCCAAGTGCCTAGAAAGTAAAGAACTTTCTAGACTTTTCTACTAGCCTATTTCATTAGTCTGTGGGGAAGAGGAAAAAGGGAGCTGATGGCAAGTTCGAGACTGTTCCAGTTGTTGCAGCCATGAAAGCCTAAGTAGGCCACAGGCTCCAGTGATGGGTGTGTGTGGTCCAAGTGATTTCTCATATTACTACCACGCCTCATGGAGTCACAAGCTTGTTATCAAGTGTTTCTGAGCAAAGGCAGGAGGTAGGAAGCAAATAGAGATAGTCTTCCTTTTTGCCCTGTGGAAAAAATCAGGAAAAACCATTCTCTGCTACCATCTCTGACCAACAGTGTCACCAGCTGACCAACACCCTTGCTTGGCTGTCATTTCTTAACAAAAGTCACCCATGTCGAAGACGCTGCAGCTCCAAATTACACTCATGCTGTTCAGCTTTAAGTGCTGCACACTTGACAGAAGGTTGGTTCATTTCTGAAGATCCCTGCAGTTAACAACAGGCCAGGTGCCACTCCCAGAGTACTCACACAGATGCATCTTACCACTGGGAGCAAGCAGACAGGTAGAGCCAACTTTACGGGGCAGCTGTGGAGGGAAGCGAACAAGTATGTGGAGCGGTCAATGAAAAAAATACGTCTGGCAAGTTCTCATGGTGCCGTCATGTTCCATGAAATTCACATTTTGTGCTAGTGGACAGCCAAGCCTATAACCACAGATTTGCTTTAATCACTGGACAGCTCCCATGAGGCTGGACCCAGATTCCCAGCCCTGTAATCTGTAGCATTTGATGAAAACAACTTGGATTGAATTAATCTAGGGCTAACAGGCAAAGTTTGCACTTTGGTTTCCCCTAATTGCTGCCAAAGCAAGATGACATATTTGCTGCCTACTCAGACTAATGATGTTTGAAGTGGAAAAGGGGGAAAATTAAAAACAAGTTTAGCCTTTACCTCTAAGGTCTGGATAAACTTGCTAAACGAAACACTGTGTACAGTAAATTCTTGTGAAGAGATGGCAACCAAAATGCAGAGGCATCTCTGCGTTTTAGTATCTGCATACGCTTTGAAACACAGGATCCTTGATTGATTACGTGCAATTCATTAAAAACCTTCATTTACCGCACAAAGAATTCTGTCTGTGTAGCCAAATTATTACTGGGCTGTATCAGACAAGTCTGCCAGTCATTATTTCCAGTTATACAAGAGTTTAGTTTTTCCTTTCTCCCTTACTCCTGGGAGCCATACACCATTCTCCAGGCATTTCAAAACAGGATTGCAGGTTTCAACCCAGTTGCATCCTGACAATGACCAAAATATTTTATTTTTTTAATCTCCAATGGATATGGGGAAAAAAAAATAAAAATCAACTGAGGTCTCATTTCAACGGTCAGACCCACACAGACCACAAACCATGGGAATTTATACCTTGGGCTCTACTATACTGAGCCTCAGCAGAGACTAAGGGCTGAACTGGCACAGACAACTGCAGCCCCCCACACCACAGCTGAGGCAGGTTAGAATCATGACCTGCTAGCGTTCACAATGCCTGTTCAGTTGATTAATAACTTTGGCGACATTGGTCCCCCAGTTCTCTGACAGCCAAAGGAACTCATTATGCCACTACTTTAGACGGTGCTAGTTGCACATGACAAAAGGAAAGTCCTGTGAGGTCATATTACTCAGCTCCCTCAGGGGCTAATTCAACACTTCCCTTTTCATAGTGCCTCATTCAGTCCAATTACAAGCATCCCAAGCAAAAAAGCTCACACTTTCCCTTCTGCGCAATTGACTGATCTCAGCTTATCAATCTCAAAGGAACCACTGTGATCCACCTACTATGATCTCTTACCAAGCATAGATTATAGGTTATGCTGTATGAACTAAGCTCCATCTTTTAACAAAAATATCTGTTCTCAATTTACATACTTTTAGGACAATTAACCAGTGAGTAAATTGTGACACTGTTTAATTACCCACACAGTTAAATGTCTGCACTTTATTATTTAAGCATTTCAAGTTTCTGCTGTTCATCACTGCTGCAGCAAAGAAGAATAGACAGCACTTTTGTGAAGAAAAGGGAGATTTTATTCACTTTAACATTTAAAAGCCTGAAAATCTGTGACTGGTACAAACCTGTCAAATATATAAGGGACTTACTCAAACACAAGAGGTGGTTTACTCCAGAACTGAAATTTCTCCTAGTTCTCATCAGCCCCACAGAGGAATGCTTCTAAATACTGAGGCAAGAAACTTCAACAGTTTGGAAATGACTTTCTAGCTTTTTGTCCAGGTTCTCCTCTGCTCTACAGCAGGAGTATCCCCTCCCCCTCTCTCTCCATATATATATATATATACACACACACATATACACATACAGACACCAGGTACATATGCATTCAAAAAGCTACGTAACAGACAGGATGAGTATGTTTCTAGTTTGTCTCTCAGGGCCACATTTTCTTAGGAATGATCTTGGCAATGATTCCCAAACCTCTGGCTGCAGGATCTCTTCTCACATTTGGTTTTCCCTTCCCTCCACAGTGAATAATAGAAATCAGGATCTAAAAAAATCAAACTGAAGCGTGGAAGAGAACGTATAACCTTATATCACTCTACCAATACACTTAAGGCTCATGCTTTACATTGTCTGTTGTGACCAATAGCCTGCTTCTAATCCTGAAATTCATGCTCTACAGCATCACACTGTCATGTTGTCTAAAAAGGCTTTTCTGCCTCTCAATGGCACTATTATCTCTACATGCAACAGAGTCTTCTACAGTCAGAAGCAGAAAGCAAGTCTATATATTAATTTCTAAGATTTAATCTGCTCCTACAGCTTATTTCATGCCTGAGCATCAGTTTATAGTTTCTCTGGAGTTTTTAATGTGTGACTTATGGTATGCTCTGTGGAAGTCTGTAGAACTACCTGGTTTAATGAAGCTGTTGACGCCTTGCATTTAGAAGTCACATAAAAATGTATTAACCTTAAATATTTCCCAGAGTGATTGTTCTGTTTTGATCACAACACAGTTCAGCAACCACAAAGGAGCAAAGAGCTGCAAGAAACTGCTGCATTCAAACACAAGCAAAATAAAACAAATGTGATCTGTTCCTGTAGTACTTTCCATACCTTAATGGTATGTGCCATTTTTATAATTTGCAAATTGCAGTATTTTTAGCTTTCCCACACTGTGGAGAAACTAGACCAGAGAACACTAAATGCTGCCGTGTTCCCAGTTTACTTCACCATTTAATACTGCATCCAGACTGAGTCAATCACTGATAACCCTCAGATCCTGAACAACTTTATTTCTGCAACACAGGCTTTGAAAGGTATTAAACTAATATTTCATTTACATCTCCTGTCTGTTTCACCTGCCTGGAGTAATTGCAAGTATTTTATCTGGCACCATTGCTGCACTCACATTCTTCACAATTCATGAGTCATAATTAGCCCTATACAACAGGTTATTTGTTTTTAGTCCTAGTTGACACCATTTTACTTGGAATTTGCAATGTTTGAGTTACCAAATGGTAGTCCTCAGCATCATTCTCCTTCCTCTCTCAGCTACTTAGGTTTTCACTTGCTATTTTCAGACCATTTAGTGATTCCTTAAGATTTTTTTTCCAGGCTTTTAAACAAAAACCAAAATCCTGCAAGTGAAATAATGTGCTTTTTAGCTAATTACCTTTAAGATCTTGGGGGTATATACAATTCAGGCCTGCTGGTCAGTACCTAATTCAATACTTAAGTTACTTATGTACCTGTTTTTCCTGTTGTTTTACATTTGCAAGATTGCCATTCCTACCTGGATATTAAAACATCCTTTTTCTTTTGTCTATGTCCTAGGACTGCATGTGAGCAGCTCAGTCATTCTGCAGCCAATATGGCTTTCAGTCCCCTCTACTCTTGTTAATGGACTTTCTCACAAAGATTTCTTTTCTTCCAAGTGCATTTATATCTCTCTTGCCCTAATCCTATTGACATTAAGTTATTTTGAGTTTTCTGTTGCCGTATCTTACTAACAGCATGTTCCTGTCTGGTTTTCTTCTTTTCTAATTCCAGTACTGGGTTTTTAGCTTGCTGGGAGGGCACTCAGTCCTTTTGTAAACTGTGTTTGAATGACTTCTTGTAAAGTTACATCCTGTATCTTGTATATCTTGTATCTCATGCTTATTCTAACGTGTCTTGACTACTGTGCTTTTGTTTTAAAGCATTACAGGATTTCACTCCCATCTTCTACATTCAGTATTAGTAATCCTCTCATTAGTTATTAGTTCATTAGCTTCTCATTAGCATTTCCTGCAAAAAGCTTGACTCAAACCTGTTTTTGAGGTTGCAAGGGATGTAAATACATACACTCTTCTTCATACCCATCAAGAGCTTAGAAGTTATATAAACCAATTGTTAACAGACAGTGACCCAGTGAGAAATGGTAGTGCTTGAAGATATATAATTGATCTACTCAAGTCTTTTGGCCTCTCTGGAGTTAGAACAGGCCTTTATCAGTTGACTGTATGTTGCATTCCAGTTTGTTTCTCCTGGAAGCACAATTCTGAAAGGCAGCAGCTGGGCACAAGAGATATATGACCTTCTCAGATTAGATGGCCATGTGTATAATTCCAAACCTCCCATTTGATATGAGCTCATCCTTCTTTTTCCCAGGAATACCATCAGCCAAGGCAAACAATCAGTGTATAAGAAGCTTTTGTTAAGTCAAAAAGAAGCAGAGACAGAGTTAGCTATCTTTACTACACAAAGCAAAACAGAGATGAGAATGGGGGAACTCTCCTTCATTAAACTTACCACATAATCATACTTATGCTTCAGGTTCCAGCGACAGATGGGACACTGGCCACTGGGATTTGGAGGAGTTAGTGTTGCAGCCTCCTTATCCTCTATAATTCTCCCTTCGATCTAGGGAACAATTTAGAGTATAAAATGATCAGGCATCGTTTAGACCTCTACCTGCACCTGTGACATGAGAAATACTTCTTATCAAGTGCACAACATGTTAACCACTCTTGTGCACATATATGGGGAAGAGTATCTGCATTATTCAACTTGCTTATCTGTAGATATACCAAGCATTTTGCATATACATAGACTATGGCGAGAAGAACAAATCCAAGGGGCACAGAAGAACCATTTGGTAAATTCATGTATATGATTTCCTAAATGTAAACTAGTTCACAGTCAGTGTGAAGTTCTCATATCTCCCTGAATTTCACTTATTGCAGTACTCCTGTGAAGCACCATGCCTTGAAATTGTAGCAGCCTTTTAGCCAAAAGCTTTAAACCACATTTTTTTCTGGGAATACAAGAATCTCACAGAATAGCAGATGCCTGTTGCAGGTGAAAACACACAGGGGCTTGCTAGATTATAAGTCACCAACAGGAAAAATTCTTAACAAAAGTCAAATTTAAGAAATGACTGTTAGGAGATGTCTGTAGATTTTTAATTATTTTTTTTTCATCCAGTTTAATTCCCTGAATAATTCCTTCAACAGATCATTTCATCATCTTTTCGGTATCACTACAAAGTGGTGACACTCAACACTCACGTTTTCTCCAAAGTAACACGCAGAGATGTAGAAGGTGTGTGTGGGAAGAACTTGAGAAATTTGTTTTCTAAATGTAGATGTTAGGAATATGAAGCCTATCTACATGTGCACTTGTCTTTTTTTGAGGACTTATGAATAGAAGCAAGAGCTATCTCAAACAGCAGATGAGTGAGACAGAAAAGACAATAAAACTAAGCCACTTCTTTTTCCTCCAAAATATTCTGGAACCTTCCTCTGGTCAAGGTAAGATTAAAACCAGATTTTGAACACCAAATGATACACTGAAACAGCGCAAGCACCAGAGGGTTTAAAACCAAATCCTGGGTGGAATGCAGTGCTACTTTAAAGAAAAAAGCTGACTGATTTAGACTGAACCATCAGTTTCTGTGCCTGAAAATCTGGGAAGAGAAAAGCATGATGTTTTCTGTAAGTGTGCATGGGAAACTGGCATGCAGCTGAACTGTCAGAACTATTTTTAAACCATGTTTTCTTGTCTTTCTTGTCTAGTAATGGCAAAATGGAAACAGGTTAAGCTGTATGTAGTTCACGCATCCTGCTACCTCAAAGAGAGAAAATATTGTCAATTTTTAAGTAAGACTCCTCCTCCCACAAGTAGAACAGCCAGTTTTGACAAAACCAAAAAACTTACTATGAATATAAAACATAGGCCGGTGTCTAGTTTTCTATTCATTGGTAAAGCCAGTTTTCTGGGAAGCCAGTGTATCTGGTCTTGATTCTCACCAGTCTGGCTTCAGACTTTAACTTGACTGCAATTCCATCTTGGAAATGAATAAAGATTGAGAAGACAATGTCAATATCATTTCTTCTTGAGATAAATTTCAATGTACAGTTCCTTGGCAATTATTCCCCAACTATTGAGGATTTTCATTTTACCCAGATTTTATTCTTCTGTTAGAGAACTAAGAGGGAATACAGGGACTCTACATTCTCAGTATGCTGATGAAATACAGATTTCTCTGAGATTCACTCATCTGGTTCATGTCAAACACTTCAATACTAATAAAAGCAAGGACACATACAAAGATGAACATAGAAAGTTGGATTCAGAAAGACTGATGTAGAGTTGGTAGGATAAACAGAGTGAACAGAGGATATGCCAAGAAGAGTATCAGCCCTTTGGTTGCTCAATTTGCACTATTTGTTACAAGATGTTCCCCATCTAGGGGTACTGATGGATCGTAGATTGATGCTAGGATATTATAAAGTCTCCCTTATGCTTCTCCAATGGGAGAATGACTTTTCTAAAGGGCTCTGCTATTGCAATGCATACCTTTTTTACTTCAAGTCTCAGTTAATGTATTAGCACTTTGTGATTATAACATGCATTCCCTCTAAAACTGAGGGCAAAGTACAGCAACCTACTGTATATGTTGTACTGGTGTGTACACTCTCCCCTCGTTTTTGTTAAAATTACTTCAGTGCGCAATTGTGAGCACTTCTCTTCAGGTCTCTGGGCAAAGATTAGTAGTATGGCACTTGAAGAGAAGGAAAAGAGACTTACCACTATACCAACTCACACCTTCACCTTATTTATGTTGACAGTTTTTGAGATCTTGCTAACACCATATTCTATTAGATATTATATATCTAAAATATAAGCAGCATGCTCCTTAGGTTTCAAACATGACAATGTCCACTAACACAAACATAACAAGAAGGAAACTCAAGACTTTCAGAGGCATGAACAATCAGGTTTCGCCTGTTTCATTAGCAAGCAAAAAAGTCTCTCCTTATTATTATGTATATACAGATTAGCATTTAGGTGCACTGTCTTCTAGCTATTCCCAAATAATTCCTGCTCTGCTCCTGTATTTACAGATTTCAAAGTACCTCTGCTATCTGTCTCCAGCTAAGGTACAGATTGCTACTAGCATATGTAATGTGAGCAGAATAACGTGCTCTCTCCACTCTTACACTCTCTGCCAAATTTCAGTACTTCTTATAAAAAATGAGAATTCACTTGATGAACACCATCTGATCTGCTGAAGCTTATTAAGTAAAATTCTGACTCTACTGAGTTGGTCTTTTCCTTTCCATCTTAAAACGTAGCTGAGAAAATACTCTTCTTTATCAGTTACTACAGAATTCATGTTTTATTCTTAGGAGCTGTTTTCCTTTAGTATTTAAGGCATTCCTTTGACAACACCCCTTTCAGTGAAAATTTTTCCTTACCAAACCAAGTGCATTACAAGACGCAAACTTTGTATCACCTACAGTCACTATGGCATACCCAGTGCTTACCAAGCACAACACAGAGCAAAGGCAAGCTGTGCGGGGCATGAAGCTGGTAGAGGGCCATCCTATGGCACCACAGTGTGGCTGGCGCAGGGTGAAGTGACCAAGCCACCAGGCAAACCTCCTTCATGCCTCTTCACACTCAAACCAATGCCAGGCATCACCACTTTGAGAAATGCACTCTTCTGCAAAGGTCATTTGAAGGCATCTGAAGAAACGCCTCCTGCATTCTGGGTCCTGAATGCCTCTGGTCAGGGCTTCCAACTTTCCCGGGGTATGGTGCGGGGTTTAGCACTATGGGTGGCTCTGACTGGATGCACCCATCACCAGCAACAGGGTGACAACCCGAACTTTGACTGCCAAGCCCTCCATTGCTCACCTGCATTTGCAACACACTTCTACTTTGGTTTTCTTTTCACACTCTATGATAGAACGATGCCTTTCAAGCAGAAAAGGGGCCTTTTTATTTTTTTATTTTTTTTTTTTTTCCTTTTAAGCATCGTGAGGACTTGGTGGACACAGACATACACAACGGGAGGCTGAAGGATAGAGAAGCGACAGCAAGGGCAACTACTGAGGAAAAGGGGTGCAGGGACTTACTATGGTCGTTTTGCCTTCAGTCACCTCCACGACTGCGAAAAAAGAGAGAGACGGGAGGCCAAAATGAGACTCATTCAGACTAACAGAAACAGTATTTACGGGGGGGGGGAGGGAGGAGGGTGAAATACAGCGCACACCGCCGTCTCTCGCGGCAGCAGTGAGGCAGGGAGGCAGCGGGGAGCAGGTCGGCGTGGAGCCAACCCTCGGACTCACCCTCCCGGAGGGTTCGGGCCGGCGGCGACGTCCAACCGCTGCCAAGCAGCCCGGTGAACAACCGCCGCAGCCCCCCTCGCAGAACGCCGGAGGCCGCCATCTTGCCGTCGCTGTCGCCTGCCGTCACTCCGCTTCCGCCGGCGGGAAGGCGGGCTCTGCCGCCGCCATTTTGATACGCGTCCTCCTCCGCCCCCGACACCTGAAGGGAGGAAGGAAGGGAGGGAGGGAGGAATCTGTTGTTCTTTTGCCGAGCATCTTTCGCGGTGGTAGTGTGCCTGCGCCTCTGTGCAGGAAAGGCGAGGAATAAATGGCGAAGGTCCAGTGGCGGGCTACAAAGATGATCAGAGGCTTGGAGCATCTTTCTTATGAGGAGATATTGCGTGAGCTGGGCCTGTTTAGTCTAAAGCAGAGAAGACTGAGAGGGGATCTCATTAATGCATATAAATATTTCAAAGGTGGGTTCCTGGAGGATGGTGCCAGACTCTTTTCAGTGGTGCCCAGAGACACAATAAGGAGCAGTGGCCATAAGCTAAACCACAAGAAGTCTCACCTCTGTGAGGAAGAGCTTCTTTATGTTGAGGTGGCAGAGCAGTGGAACAGGCTGCCCAAGGGGGGTGTGGAGTCTCCTGTGGAGATACACAAAGCTCATCTGAACGTGTCCATGTGCTACATGTAACCTGTTCTGGGCGGCCCTGCCTTGGCAGGAGTTTGGACGAGATGATCTCCAGAGGCCCCTTCCAATACTAAGGATTCTGTGATTCTGATTCTTTTTGAGCTTGTTTCAGCTTGGCATAGAGGTGAATCTAGAGGTAGCACTTGCTTTGTATTAAGTTACAGAGTTGTTAATGGAGGCCAGAGCTGCCACAACTCCCGAGTCTCCAGTGAGAGGAGGGGCAAGGGGTGATTTAGTTTGAAGTGTGGTGGAATGGCTTCTCTGTTTGGATCAGCTCCGGGGTGACTTCTGTACCAGGAGTGGAGGTTGGTGTTCAGGTCAGCTGTGGGGTGCAGGTGAGGGGATTGTTTCAAATCTGCAGTTTACATCCGTATCTGCTAGGAATGCAGCGGTCACAGCATGTTCCTGCACTGGCTTTTGTAATTTGGCAGGTAAAGAAAGGTTTGAATCAGCATATTGCCAGGCTGTAAACTTACTCCTTTAACCAGTTTAGGTGTTCTCCATGAATGAAGGCAGGGCTTCTGTCCAGACTCTTGTGCTCTATGCCAAGCAATGGAAATGGGGCTATTCCAGTTAGCGAACAAATGGCAGTAAGAGAGCTTGCCGGAAGAGACCTCTTCCTGTTTCGCCACATTATGCTATATAATGATTTCTAGGAGCAGGCTGATATTTAGCTTGTCCAAGAGCTTAAACATAAGAGCCAAACAAAATATTTACTACCATCCAGTCTAGGGATAACTTCCTTATGAGGAGAAGGAACACTCTTAGGCTCAGTGGTGTAGTGATGTCATGTTTTTATGAGTTGATGCTTTACTTTTTATTATTTTTTTAATTCTATAGATAGTTTTATCGTAGTGGAGGAGTTGAGCTGCAACAGCCTAACAGGGGAGTTACTGAATGGCTTAAATTAAAAGCAATTTCTTATGTTGCCTTCCTTGCATCTTGTCATGGGGAAAACTAAACGGGTGACTCTTTTCATGGGATAGAAAAAAACCATTGGTGAACATAGTGCTGGCTTACCATACAAAAAGATAGGTAGACAGAGGAGCAAGGGCTGTTAAAGAGTTTCTCTGCGTCCTAGGAGTTTTGATGCAGATACGTAAGCCACACTATATTTGGTTGGACAGAAAGAGACTAGCAGCACAGTGATAGCTCACATACAGTAAATACTCCAATTGCTCGCCTCACCTTCAAAGAAATGCTGTCTCTAACAGAATTTCAGTGACACATAATTTAATGCAAAGAAGGAAACCAGTTGCTTTCTTAAAATCCAGCAGTCTAGCTTGAGCAAATTGCCTCTTCTCCTGAGATGTTTTCTTTGTCTTCTGAGTATTTTCTACAACTGTTAGTAATGCAGAACATTGAGTCCCAAGGAGACAAACAAAGCATGTGCCAATTTGAGTTGAAACCCATCATCACTTTCCAAGTTTGGAAATTTGACATATTTCTGATTTCTTGCAGATAGTTTCTGAATGTGTTTATTTCAGCAAGACCTTGTATTCAGGGGAAAAGAAAAATAGCCCTGAATGCTATGTCCCTGCACAAGAGAGAAAATAAAGTGATTTTCTTTCTGTAAGTCAGTTCAGCCATGGTCTGTGATTCGTCAGCACTGCGGAGGGTCATCCAGTTTAGTTAGAACTGAATGTTTCCAAGGGATGTCGCTGGCCATTGAAGAATGACTCCTTTTCCTTTTGAATTAAATTGAATGAAAACTAAACCTGCGCTCCCAAGTAGGTCTGGTCAGGAGCAAGGAAATACCCTATTTTAGTTGAGAAACATATATCCTAATTGCTTATGGTCTCTGGAGATTTTATGGGACTGATCTCAAAGAAATGGTTTTCCCTTGTTTGAGATGCTTTGGGATTTGGCGTTGTAGATTTTCTGTAAGGCTGCATTTTTCTTTTCACACTAATGTGTATTCTGGTCTTATCTGATAAAACAGAGTATGTTTTGCTGTCTTTCTGATTTCGTGTAACGTATTGCTATTTTCTCCTTCCAACTACGAAGAAACTTTTGTGGTCCTTTGGGTCTTTGCTGGTCCATTGAGTGCTAGTGGATGATGTGTATATCTGCTCTAGAGCCTTACCCATGCAAATAGCTTATGAAGGCTGAGGCCGTTCCAACCAAACATGATTAAAAGTTACAGAAATGGAGATGGAAAAAGCTATTAGGTCACGTAGTTCCCACACGCACCCCCTGGACCAATGCAGGTTTGTTTCCAATGGTACATTTTTGGTGCTTTCCAGAAGGGGTCAGTGCAGGTCAGTGTTCATTTTGCATCCAACAGTTTGCCTCCCTTGCCTCTTCTTGAAACATTAGGAAACCCTGAATCTGGTGATGAGTAGGTTGCAAATTGGCTAAAATTTATGTTACAGCTTGTAATATAATGTTGGGTGACCAAAAGCAGAGGAAATGTCTTCAAGTCCAACAACTGATCATCTAAGATTTTAAATTAGTGAGCTCTTCAAGATGACTTGTTAGCTATATGTATATGTATGTATATGAAGCGCTGCAGATCCTGAGAACTGCTCCGGGGATGTCCAGTTGTAGCAAAAAAGACACTGATACACAGTTTTGGCTAGTCCATATTTAGAGACTACCACAGTAATTCTTTATAGTTACATAAAAAAGAAAATAAATGTCTGGAGAGTTCAAATGAAATTTCTGATTGTAAAAAATAAAAGTGTCAAACCCCTTCTTAAGTCTGAAGAAGGGAAGAGAGTAACAATCATATTGCACTGAAAATGCAGTTCATCCTACTCAAGCACTGCAGTACAGCAACCTTTCTGAAGATCGTTCCAGTGTCATGAGTCTGTTAGGACACGGGGGCTCCTGCAGGAGTCATTTCACATATGTGGGTCAGGTGTCTTGGTGGAGAGTGGCCACAGCAGGAAAGGCCCATTCCACACAACAGCATCTTACAGGTTCTGAAACAGACTTCAGAACATGGAGGAGAATGATACCGGGACAGAACTTAATAATTTGAAGCAGGGATGGGGATGGAAAGGTGGCTGGAGGTGGTAGGAAGGAAGCACTGCAAAAAGAGCAGGGAGAGGTGGCAGTCTGGTAGAAGAATGAACAACTCACTTGAAAATAGCTTGTTTATATTTTTAAGGTTTTATTATTTTCCCAGTGGGTATGGTTATTTTTCAAAGTAAAATAACCAAGTAATAATTTCATTGCATTTCTTTCCAAGATTTCAAGCTAAGCGTAAACAGGAAAAATCCAGTGGGAAAATTAATCCAACTTCCTTTTTTGAGAGCCCTTCAGTTCTGTTTCTGACCCACCCTCTCCTTATCTATTTTCACCGCTACTGTTCTTGTATGTGTGTCGTTGCTGACACCAGCTGAAGTACCTCACTGGTGGCATTTGTTAGCGGGAGAAACCTTTAAGATCACTGAAAATCACTTCTGATACAAAAATTACAAGTTCTGAGATTTTCAGTGTTTAAAAAATATTAATGACTTTTGACATTCTGGGAATGTTTCATATGGGCAAGTCAAAATGATGGAAAACAACTGAACCACTTGTGCTGAGATTTGATCTCTGACAGTTAATAGGTCTGCATGAGAGAATCGTAAGGAGCAAAACCTCTGTAACAACACCATGGCAATCAGACCGGCAAACTTCCAAAGCTTTAATTTTTCCAGATGTTAAGTGCCTTTTTTTTCCTAATACAGGTGAAGGAGGGACTTCAGAAAAACAATGAAAAACATGGAATTTGTAAGGGGTGGTTGCCATAAAGACCACCAAGTTCAGATACCAGTATGCTGAAAACATAAGCAGTGTTAGTTTGCATTAAATGAAGTCAGAGGGTTTATTTGGGACATAAAATTAAGATGTTTTATAAGGTTTAAAATACATTTGTGTTTTTTGTATTAAAAATGTTGTGTCTTCAGGCTGTGTTGTAGTGAATGCTGAGTTTGCTTTCCACAACAAACATGCTTGTAAATGGTGAGGATGAGCAGGAGGAGACCTGGAGTCCCCTGGGTCATTCACATGAGGAGAGTCTTGGGGTGGTCTCTCACTGGGGAATCACGAAAGCCGGAGGCCAGCTGTCTGCATCAGTGTTCTGTGCTGTTGGCTGCAGCTCATATAGCCTTGACTCAGTTTCCTCTCTTGTTGCTACCAAAGCCTGAGGTTTGCCAGAAAAGCCTTGGGAAAGTGTAGGCAAAACCCAGTGATGCCCAGTCCTTCGTCCTGGCAAACGGATGTGTTATTGTAGAACCTGTTTCACTGAGTATTTAGTGTGGACATCTGTATGCTTCCTTGTGTCCGAGTGCAGGAGGATCCACAAGTTCAGCCTTAGATCACTCAAGTTTTACATGGGGCTGTCTGAGCACAGAGCAGGCTCTGCAGCCTGATCCAGCCAAACCATTAAACACCTAGACTTTTAGTGAAGTGGGGCTTTTGTAACAATGCATGAAGACTGAAATAGTTTGTAGGAGAGGGTGCGAGCTGGGTTTATACTTTGTGAGAAGAGTTGAGGCTCTGTCATAACAATGAACTTTGCAGTCCTCTTCTTGCTCTTCTTTACATATTTAGCTGCATGGGATTGGAGTGGGGGAGATTCGTGCTGTGCTCTGATGTTGGACCATGATGGGACGTGATGGAGAGATCTCCAGCAGGGTTTTACTCTTATGGCTCCTCCAGCCAGATGGCTTCAATCTACTGACCAATTCTCTGTGCTTTGTGTGAGGTCTGTATGCAATTTAAATGGAGCCTGTTCTCAGCTAGTTTTGCCTTTTCTTTGCCCCCCTCCCCCACATGCACGTATATTCCCAACTGACCCTTTTCATGCTTCCCTTTTTCTCTAGCCGTTAAGGGAAATATGCTGGCACCATACAACAAATATATCAGCTGGATTTGACTCAAAGCCCTTCACTTCTGAAGGCTTTTGGTCACCTAACTCCTCCGAGTATTTCTGAGAAGAGTGCTCACTTAGGCAACTGTGCTATTGATGTAGCTCTTAGAGTGCGATTTCTTTGTGATGCTGCTGTTTTCTGGCTGGTTGGAAGTTTAGGACGTGGCACTTGTACGCATCTATGTTTGCTACTACTGTGAGTCCTAGCAGATTTGGCTAATCACATTTACCTGAACCTCAGTTTATCTTTGCATTTTGCAAATCTGGAAGGAATGTATTTGCTCTCTAGGCTATGTTATTTTGCATTTTTTTAATACTGTTCAGCATGAAAAGCCTCAAATATAATGACAAATAAAAGCAGGGACTGCCCTTCTCACTGCATTTTTATCACTTAGCACCAAAATTACAGTGAATAGCAGACAGTAGGAGACAGTATTATTAGACAATCTTCTAAATAGAAGACAGAAGAAGACAATGGAAGAGTGATAGCAGTACAAGACAGTAGGACATCTGATTGTTTTGTGTCAGGGATCATCAAGCTCGCTTTCTGGACTGGTGTGTTGGAAAAAAGATCAGCTGGGCTGGAGTGATGGTTGTTGGTCTACTGAAATTAGTTTTACATCATCCCTAACTGTAAGTGCTCTCTGCTTTGTAATCTGTTGCATTGCATTTTGTAGTGAATTCTTTAATTAATCAGTGGCTTGGAAGAGACTTGGAGGCTACTGGGGAATAGTGTTGCCCTCCTTGCCAGGCAGGTGAAACCACTATGCTCTTGCTCTTGCATTTCTTACAGCTTCCTCATATGAGCCACAGCCAGCCGGATACGTATCTGTTTAGAGACAGATAAGGGAAAAGGGAATTTCCCTCGCGGAAAGAAAGGCATGGGAGCACTTTTATGACACTTACCAGTTCTCCTGGTACATTGGACTGTAGGGTCTACATGGGCCTCTGCCATGTTGTGCAGCTCGAAGAGCTATTCCACTGATGAGGATTTCCAGAGTATACTGAAGTGCAGTGCTGCTTCTCTTTGCATTTAATTTCTGTCAGTTCTTTCTGGGAAAGGCATTCGGTATCTGTTTTTGTGAGTGATAATGATAAGCAATTCTCATTTTGATATCTGAGACATGGAAGTAAACTCCCCTCCTGACCTCAAGGATACTTGTTTCTGGTACCCTGCAGATCTCATACATAAAAAAGAAGGGCTCTGCCTTCACCCCCCCCCCCCCCTCCCCCCAAAATGAAAAAAAAACAACAACCCAAAACAAAACTGTTAACTAATCTCACAGAGAAGAATATGAGCTTGGCGTGCAACAAGAAAGCTGAAACAGTGCTTAGCAGAGATGAAAGTGAGATACTGATGGCCAGAGTTTAATTGGGTTTTCATAAAACATGCTGTTCTTCACAATTTGGCTAGTGCTTGAGAGTTTCTTTTTATGAGTCTGGCAAGACAATGAAACTTCATTTGCTCTGCAACTGGAAAAATGAACCAGAGTGATACTCAGAAGAGGACTAGGACTCTTTGTTTCTTGTACTGAGAAGAAGCAATTCAGCAGCAAGAGAATGAGAGCCTCCTGCAGCCATAGAAGCAGAGTTTAGCAGTAAACTGCTCAGCTGCAGTCCTCACCACATGATATTCTTAGTTGTCACTGGGGAGAATTCTGCTCATCTCCAGACATCAAGATTTTGACTGGAGTTAATATTTATTTCCATTTTTACAGATGTGCTGCACAGTGATGGATGGGGTGTGTTAACCCCATACTTTTTCACACCTGGTCCACACCTGTTTGGGATCTCATTCCCTGTCCTACTGGGCAGCAGGTCTTGAACTTTGTTGGATCCTGGATCTCAAGCCAACTGAGGGTGGTGGACAACTTTGAAACTCTTGGCCAGAGGGCTTTTTGTTTTTAAAGTTGGAGAGGTTGATAGGTTTTGTTTTGCTCTTGAGTGAATATTCGTTCTCATGACAAAACCAGTTCACAGTAAGCTATTTCCACTTGACAGCTCTTTGGCAGCACATGTGTGAAATAAGTTGTTGTTTTGTAGTCCAGTTCCTATTGGGTGAGAATGTCCCTGTCTCAGAAAGGCATTGAACTTTCATCGTGCTCATTGATAGTTCAATCAAAGAAGTTTTGGACTAAATACTCTTCAGAGTAGAAACTTGCTAGGGAGTGTAGAAGTTGATCCTCCAGCACACTGTGAAGAAACTTGTTCTTGTCTTGCCTGTGCAGCTTCTTTTGGGTAAGAAGGGCATTCTGCTCTCCAGGACTGTGGATTTAAGCACATGAAACTCAATACAAAAGTTTTAAACCAAAAAACTCAAATGGTATTGTTTAGAATCCTGTTGTAGCATGTTTTTTTCATTTGCACTGCAGGAGCTTTAAATATTAGTATGTGAGCACCAGCCAAATTTAGGTTGGTCAAGACTAGAGAAGAACTCTGAGCAAGTTCAGAGAGACCCAGCTAAGCTTACTGAAAAGACAGCTCAG
>JAOEHX010051402.1:47065-82676 GCA_025448015.1 Bolborhynchus lineola
GGTATCCGTAGAAGATAATGCATGACTGCGAGAAAACTCATTTGCTCAGACGTCTTCAATTGCTCTAATTTAATTCCTTTAGTTTAGAAAAAGACCTGAATGACACTACTGAGCGTGTTCATCAGTATCACTGAGAATATACTTGATTGGGCATTGTGTGAGTGGCAGTATGTGGAGAGTCACTGTAGTTATTAATAACATAACTGAAAGCCAGAATAAGCATTATGAGTCAGGCTTTTAAACTAATAACAGTTCAAATTTGGATGGTGGACAGGTTGCTAAGTAGATTTGCATCTTCCTCTGACTTGTTTGGTAGCTTTTTCTAGAGGTGAGATACTGAACTATAGACTTTGGGACTCATACAGCAGAGTGATTCACGTGTTCCATGTTTGTGGGTTTCTCTCTGCATGGGCTAAAGGAGGTGGCGAGTCAGGACTGAGGTACATGGAAGGAGCTGTGCTGTGAATGTGGGACAAGAGCAGTTGGGATGACTTAAGAGAAGGCCAGTACAGGCAAGCAGAGATGGGTTATGGGATCACAGAGCTGAGCTGTGATTAACTTGTGAATAAACCAGCATGTTGCTTTGGCACTGGGGCTGTCGATCAAGACTCGAAGACAGTGACTGGGCAATATGTTATAGTCCCAGGGCTGAAATAGTAGGGGAGCTGCAGGTCAGTATGAGGAGCATCTGCAGAGTCTGTTGTGGTGGCACCAGGGAACAACAGAGAAAGGAGGGGAGTTGCCAGTCAGGAATGAGGGATGTTGGCAAAGTTCAGTATTTTGACTAACTGCTTAGTGCTGAGGTGCTTTCTTCTTCCTTGGATACCACTATGTGTCAATCTTTCCTTTTTTTCCTGCAATTTTTCTTCAAGAATCTGGGTCCCCCTGAGCAGCAGGTGATCCTGACTATAAGGTAGGATAAGCTTGGGAAAGTTTTGTTAAAAGAGAGTGGGTTATAAAAACAACCCTCTCTGCACGGCTTGAACCTATCAGCATGATGCTGCCGACGACACAGCTGGAGGGGAACGCGGCAGGCTCCTTGGCTCCAAAGCAGAGCAGCCCACACAGCCTGCAAATGTTATGGGCCCAGTGTGGGTCTGGGGGAGGTGTGCCTGCCTTGCCAGGTGGGCCATGCTTGGAAGTCAGATGCTTAAGTGGCCATAAGCCTCTAATTAAAGCAATTGTTTTGAATCCTGGTTCTGCCAAGGGTTTGAGAGGGGTGAGGAAGGTGCTTGAAAGTCCATCTGGGCTCATCTCCAAAGATAGACTGCTTCTGAGTGTCCTCTTCAGGGCTACATTATTGGCCCCTTGTAAGATGAGATAACTCTTTATAAGGATAGTTCTCTGCAAGTGGCTGCAGCATGAAGTTGTGCTGGTGTCCAGCCCTGGAACAGTCAAAAAGAGCTAGAAGGAAAGTGGCCAGGAGGCTGGGGCAGCTTGCATCACTGAGGCCCAGGGTGCCAGCCTACCCAGAATGTTTTGGTGCCCTGCTCAGGGTCAGTAGCCCTAGAGCAGGGGTTGCTGCAAACATTTCCATACAGACAAACTGACTCTGTTTTTTCCCTATTGGATTTGCTGTTAGCTTGTGTTCCAGAAGGGGAGAATTTACCCTCTGCAAATGCAGGGCTTAAGTGCAGTTTTCCTGGAACTCTGACAGTCAGCCAAATTAGCAGGAGTTTTTTGGAAATGACAGGAGCTAGCTGAGGTCAGTTTTGAGCCGATAGGAACTTTACTAAACCAGTTACGATCAGGAGTAACTTTCATTAGTCCAAGTCAGTAGGAACTGCAGAGAGCTGGCTGAAAAGGTGTGATTACTGATGAGGAGCTTTTGGTTGGAATTCATCTCCTAGGTGAAGAAGTCAGGGCCGTGCTGAGTTATTTGCTGCTAGAAGAAGGGACTTTGTTTTTAACCAGCTGAACTAAACTAGGCTCTTTAAGTTTTTTTCTCATCTTTCCCCATACTATACTAAAACCCTTACCAAGCAGGCAGGAATGGACCTATAGATTTTGTCTAAGGAGTAACAGAATTTACTATGCTCTTTGTAGGTGCCCTGAGGTCAAGCTGGAATATTCTCTGCTCACAGTTGCTGTCTCATTTCGCTGTGTTGTCCTCACCCTAGTTGTATGGAAGCTTTGATTTCAGAGATACTGCAGGAAACTTTCCTCTCATTGTCCTCAGAGCCATCTATTTGAAGAAGAGGTGTCATATAGCATGACATGCAAATGTGTGTAGCGCTGTGTTGTGGAATATTTGGGATGCCACCTCTCTAGCCATACAATAGCATATGTGAGCATGTCATTGTGCCTGTCTGTCAAGGCTTCCTGTTTTATGGGTTGTTACATCCTGTTGGCATAAATTTTCTCAGGATGTTTCTAGGCTGCCCTGCTTCCAATGTGGCATCTCATTCATATTCTCAGGTGACTGGCTGAGGATGTAGGCCACCTGTGCTCAAGCCTCTACTTTGCCACAGGTGTTTTTCATGACCTTGGCAAGTAAAAGTGATTTTTCCAACGCATTTTTCTTGTGACCGATCAAATGACATTTTTAGAAGCAACAGTAAGAACCCTCATGGGTTCAAATATAGCAGGAATAAGCTTTTGCATGCTGGCTACTCATGAAGTACAGAGCACATACATGTGGTCTGTTTAGTTGTGCTTGAGAAATAATAGCTTTAAGTAGTTGCCAAATGATCAAGAGCATAGCTACATGGCAGAGCCACCTAGTGGGAATATGGTCTGTTTATCTAGAAGTCTTCGTGCTGGACTGAGTGTCACTTCTTGCTTGCTCTCTTTCCAGCCTAGGGCCATTTGCTTGTTTACCCAGTGACAAAGAGTTGGACAGTACAGGGTTGCATCACTTTAAATGCATCTACGTGAGGGTTTTTTTTTGGCACAGTACATCAGAAGCCCCCTTTGGCTGGATGAGCTTTGCAAAGTTTGACAAGCCTTAGTCTTCAAGTTCCTCAGGGTCTTAACTGTAACTGGGGCATAATGGTGTGTCTATGCCCTCTAGGTCTGTATGAAGATGAAGACATTAAAATTAAGAGTTGTGCAAGCTGTAGCAGAAGGAACCAATGAAAAACTTCGATGGATACAGTATTGTTCAACCAAGATTTTGTAAGATGTTCAGTTCATAAGATGACTTGAAACGTGCACTTGATAAGTGGAGGTAAAAGCATGCATGAGGTAGAGAGGTGTATCAGTTCAGCATTTCCCTAATTCTAAATATCTTTTGTAACGCTCCTGAGGATACCCACATTTATGTACAAGGAAGGAAAACATAAAACAGGAGAGCATTAAGATGATCTGTTTACTTTTAGCCACTCGCCACCCAACTTGCACAGTGTTTTGGTCGTTGGTTCTGAGTCTTGTCTCTCAAGCAGAGTAAAACACTTGAACTAGGAATTCTCAGGGGGCAAGTGTGGATAATGACACTTTACTGCAAACTCAAGGCCTTTCAACTAATCTTTGTTAGTCTCTGCTACAGGACTTGTAGTTCTGAGACTTAGTGCACAATTAGGTGTGCTGGTTTTGGGATAGAGTTAATTTTCTTCATAGTTGCAAGTATGGAGTTGCATTTTGGATTTGGGCTGGAAAGAGTGTTGAAAATTCAGGGATGTTTTACTTACTGCTTAGCAGTTCTTACACAGCCTCAAGGCCTTTTCTGCCTCTCATACCAGCCCACCAGTGAGGAGGCTGGGGGTGCACAAGAAGTTAAGAGGGGACACAGCCAGGAAAGCTGATCCCAACTGACCTGAGAGATATTCTATACCATTTGGCAGCATGCTCATCATATAAAGCTGTGGGAAGAAGGAAAGGGGGACATTTGGAGTGATGGCATTTTGTCTTCCCAAGTAACCATTACACATGATGGAGCCCTGCTCTCCTGGAGATGGCTGAATGCCTGCATCACCAGATGGGAAGTGGTGAATGAATTCCCTGTTTTGCTTTGCTTGTGTGTGTGGCTTTTTCTTTATCTATTAAACTGTTTCATCTCAACCCACAAGTTTTCTCACTTTTACCCTTCTGATTCTCTCCCCTATCCCACTGGGGGCAGCATGAGTGAGTGGCTGTGTGGTGCTTAGGTGCTGGCTGGGGTTAAACTGTGCCAGTAGGTCTCTTTCAGAACAAAATTGTGAAATGGATCCAACTCTGTCCTTGAAAGCTTCTTCTGGTGAAGGCTCTATGATCTGATCCGTTCCTCCACAGATTGGACTCTATTATAGGAGCTTTTTCTAGCATATCCTGTAAAAGCAGCTCCTTCACTTGGCCTGAATACTGTTGCCCCAGTTTACCCACCATTTTTGGCTTCAGGAAGAGACGTCGGTCCCATTGGTTTCAGAAGCAAACATTCCTTGTGGCTGCTTCTCTAAAGTCAGCTTTTCACATTAGTGCACATTTGGTCTTTATACTTTCACAGCAGCTTCCCCCCCGATATTAGGGAACAAGAGTTTCAGAATGTCTGGTAATGCAAAACCAGTGTGATGCCATGGGCTGTCTTACTGGCAGCACAGCATTAACATTCTTGTCTTACAACCTAGTGGTAAAGGAAGATCTTTGAGAGCCATGGAAAGACTACCTGAAAAATCCACGAAGGTGTTACAGGTGAATGAGCCACCTTCCTTTTCTGCAGCTCTCAAAATGAATCCTTCTCCTTCAAGGTAATTTGGGCATTTTAAGGAGTGGTAAATGAACCACGCCTCTTCTTCAGATTCTTTTCACTGACCCATCACTGGGCTTTAATTCTGTCAAGGAAAAACATCTTTTAAAGTTCAGTGTCAATAGGCAAGTGCTGTCTATTCTCTGTACAGACAATATGTACCTGAGGGATCTAAAAATACCATTCTGTGTGGAGAACTAGAGAATCCGTGTCCTCTGTAGGGACATGAGTTACAGAGAGGAACTAAAATACACAAATTATTAGCTTTGTCCAGTAATTAATTGCTGGTATCATGTGAAGACAGCTTTCAGAAAAGACCAGCTTTCATTCCTGGTTTCCTGAACTGATTTATCTGTGTGGCCAGTTACCTGCATACCTTCACGTGGTGATGGTGAAGAATACAGACCCTGAATTAGAATTTGAGCTAGATTCCTTTTGTATGAGCTGTACCTGGCACAGGCACCTGGGGGCAGGTCCTCAGGAAACCAAATGTAACTTCCTTGTCCTATGAGACAGTCATAGTGTGTTAGAGTCTGCTAAGGGCAGTTTTCTCTTATGTTGCTGGTGGATAAATTCCATGGACCCTTAATCTAATGAAGAAACAGATAATAGAATTCTGTCGAGAGCTCTTCCCATGCTCAGATATCTTTCCCACTGGTCAACTCTCCACTGTCCCTTTGTGGTCACAATCCTGACAATATGCATTGAGTTATGCAAAATGGCAGGGATGGAAAAAAGTCTCATGGGTGGTATCTAGTTTCCAGGCTATTTCTTCCAGGCCAGGAGTCTTTCTACCCCATCTCACTCCCTGTGTTTTTATAAATGGCAGAGAGGAACTGGACTGTAGCATAGAGGTCACGTTGCTTTTGTGTTTTGGGTTTTTTTAATAGTATGCAGTATACGCTGGATTGTGACATGAACTGCAAATGCTCTGTAAAAGGCTTTTTGCCCTTCAGTACAAAGATTTCTGTCTGTGGCCCAGTACAGCTCTGCCTCTGTCTTCTAATGGGAGGCCTCAGAATGGGGAAGCAAGTCCTGGGAAGGCAGAGCAACAGGATAGGAATTAGTCAGAGGCAGAGGAGAGCGGCTCGATACTAATGGCCAGATAGGCTCTGACAGCCTCACACCGACAGGCCACTCTCCTCTACAGGGAGTTTATGAGGCCTTGGCTTGTGTGGCCACCTCCACTTACGAATGAAAATCAAAACCAGATTGATGTCCCCCTCCCAACAGCAGCTGCCTGTTTTTTTTGCATAAATCTTGCTCCCCTGCCCCTCTCCAGGGGAGCTCCATAAAATAAATGGATTCATTACATGCGGATTTCCTTTTCCTTCTTCTCTGGAGAAACAAAGAGCCTATTAGACACAATATGGAAATGCATATACGCATGCACACACGTGCAGGCAACATGAAAACGTGCACGTGCACATGCAGCACATAAGCTCCCTCCCATCTCCATACCCAGACAGTGCCATAAAATACATGCAGGAAACTCCTTCTCCTTTCCATGCCCAGCTCTGCTGAACACACAAGCCTGTATTCATTCACCCAGATCTGCAACTTGAATTCTAAACCAACAAGGACAGGAAAGCCCAGAGCAAGTTGCCTTCTCACAGAAGGTGCAACATTGAGAGTGCACTGAGTGGGGTCTCATGTTCTTTTGCCAAAGCCTCCTCAGTGCCCAGGAGCTGTGTTTTTACCACGGGCATAAAGGCCCTGTCCTGAGTGCAGGGCTTGCAGCAAGCTGCATGCATGAGACATCATAACCACAGGAGCTGGGAGGCTGCCAGCTTTCCTTCCAGCTAAAGCAAACGGGGGTGCTTTGTGGCTGAGAAAAGGCAGAGGGATAAAGGTAAGGAGATGGCTGGGAGCCCTCCATTCCTCTCATCTCCAGGTGGCGGCAATACTGGCACAGCAAAGAGCTGGAAAACACACCTTCCCTGGAAAGCTCTGCCTGTGTGCAGCAGCTATAGATGCAGATCTCACACACCTGCATATCAGGGTGAGGGACACACTGGCAGCCCCTCACTGGGCAGGTCACACAAAGTTAGGAGATGTGTACATTCACCTTCAGGATGCTGCCATAAGACATTGGCTCCAGGACAAGACTGTAGTACATGGGTATGTTCCCACTGTATGCTAAACCGGGGTCAGAGCCTGGATTTGAGCACTAACTTGCTTCCCATGCAAATTGTGAATGCCATGACCCTCAGATCCAATTCTTTCCAACTTCAACCAGAAAACTTTTGGGGCTCTGAAAGCCTGGCCTTGACAGGGTGCTGTGCTATAGAAATAAGAGCCAAGTTACAGCAGCACTGGGAAACTGTAACCTTTACCAACTCCTAGTTACTTCTGCTCGCCTGACTGGGAAGCCAAGAATGGATGCAGAAGAGGAGAGCTGCTTTTTCTCCATGGTACCAGAGGACGCTGTGTCCTGGGACAAGGGAGAAGGGCACAGAGCTCAGGTGGAGAGTAGGAGGAGTAGGAGTCAGGCATAGCAGTGACGTTTGCTGGGTCAGAGCTCTGCAAAAACTGATGTTCGAGGGAAGGAACTGGACATGAGTCTCCTTTTTCATCCAGAATTTATACTGCTGTGGAGCCTTTTTCATCCTTTCTAGGAAGTGGTGGTGTAAATTTAGGAGGGCATAGAGAGACCCATTGAAACAGAGGGGTGAGGAGAGCAGTGTTGCCAAGACCCAAATCTCTCAAATCATAAATGTCTCAGTAGTGTAAGAAGATACTGGTGTTTTTGTCAGGCCTGCAATATTGGGCTTTTGGGTAAGAGTCAGGCTCCATTGCTAGCTTTTCCTGGCAGCTATGAGGAGGAGGAACTTTCACTTATAAGATGTATGTTTTCATGTAATTGAGTAAGTCTGAGAGCTGGAGCTTTAAGAAAAACAGTGACTTAAATGTTATGTCTGATGAAATCTAGAAAGTCAGCAGCACAGGGTGGCGGGAGGAGACAGACCCTGCAGAGGAGGGCTTCCGAGTAGCTGCTGAGCAGAAGCCCTGTGACTGAGAGAAGTTAGCAAGACCTTGGATATGAGGAAGCTTAAAGCAATTCATATTGCCTTTAGTTCAGTACTCTGACTCCCAAGGTTTCCGACATTTCAAGCTGTACCACAGAAATTCATGATAACTTTAAAATCATGAGCTTTTGTAAAAGAGTAAGTGCTGTATTTTGTGTCTTTGCCTCTTGGTTTCTGAGCTGTAGAGTTGCCTTCAAAGAGCATTTTGTAGTTTTCTCCACAGTGCAGACTACTAGAAACTTCTCTCATGTGAAAAACATGTTGCGTTGGGCTCCTAATGTGCAGTTTTCCCAACAATCAAGAGGACTAGAAACCTTTCTGTAGAAAACATGTTTCTCACCTAATCATCTGTCATCAGGATCTGGAGCTTTAAGGAAAAACAGGACCAGTATAATGAGATCCACAACCCATCACAGGCACTGTCAATGCTGCTTCAAATGGCTTCACTTCACTGATGTCTACAAGGACTTTGTATACACAAACATGGAGATTTCAGTCTTGACCCTGGAAATGCTGGAGCCTTGGAATAGCCAAACTTGGTCAGCCCCCAAATACATTTATTCCTGGAGCCTGTCTTAGATGCTCTGATGCTTCCTTTTGATAACTTCGCCAGATGCTTTAGGGGAAGGTGCAAGAACCTTGCAGTAGGCAGACGTAACATAATCTGTTCCACACTTAACATCCTTTCCTGGTTCCTAGCCATTAGGGATGGGCTTGGGACCTCAGTATGAATTATGAACTTTAGTATCTTTTCCAAAAACCTTGGTAGCTCTCATTATTATGTTGTTGGGGCTTTTTTTCTTTCTTTCTTTCCTCCTTTTATTCTCATCCACATCACTGTCCAATGTTTTTGTAAAGTTTGCTAAATTCTTTGCTTCCCCAGTGTCTTGTGTTAGGGGTGGCTTAGTCCAAATACAGATAATTTGAAGGAAATTATTTACTTTGATGAAGTTTGGAGTGGTTGTTTCTTCATCTTATTGAATCTCTGTTGTCCCTGGTATGTCCAGGGACAGCAGCAACACCCAGTTGTCTTTCTGCCTGTTGAGTATTTTGTATGCATTCATCAGGATGCCTTCTGGTTGCAAGAATGCATGGTGCTGGTGATTTGGGCCAGTAAGTGTCTTTGCTTGAGTCTCCCATGTACTTTACCTGCTTTCTTTTATAACCCCTGCTTCCTCCCCCAGTATTCTTTCCTCTCTGTGATTGTTACCTGATAGCTGAGAACCTCAACTTGGTCTGAGACAGCCTGTGTTCTGCTTCCTGCTGTGACCTTTTGCATCAGCATCTGCACCTCTTTAGACTACAAGCTCTGTGGCAGGGATGAGCTTCTGTGCATGTGTGTTTGTGCCTGCAAGCCGTTGTTTCAGCTAGAACCTCTGTGCTCTCCTGTACTGCATACAGCAATTAGTAATGATTTACTCTTCAATAAATCCTGCTCCGCCATTGGTAGGGTTGCGCTGAGAGCTCATTCTTGGTGACCTAGTGCCCAGGCTTGGTGGTGGGGCTCATCCCCAGGGCACAACGAAGCCAGTGGCTTGGAAGGGATACAGCACTCACAATTCTCCATGGGAAAGAAGAAGGCACATAATTCTCTCCAAAACCAATCCTGCCTCTGTCTGCCTTCTTTGCCCCTTATCTCTGAGGACATTTGTATACAAACAGGATCAAAGGCTCAGAGATGCAAGATAGACAGCCTGAATATTCACTGGCAGGCACTGGGCCGGTGCACTTCAGAGCAACCCATCCTTGGTTCACAAAAGTGTGAGGAGGAGGGATGGAAGCAGGAGATCAAGCCCTGACCCTTCCCTGACGGTCACCCTTCTTTCTTACTCTTGGGAAGCAGTTGCTGCAGTTTGTTGAACCAGTATCTCCCTCTGGATGGAAAATCCAGCTGGAGATGTGCCTGTGATATCTGACACTTGTAATTCATGGTATGTTGGCCAGTTCTGCAGATTGAAGCAGGAGCACAAACAGCTCCTCATGACTTGCCAGCCACGTGTGGGGTTCACTAGTCACACCGTGTGTGGGCTTCTCAGAGATGAGAAATCTTTTCAAGCAGCAATGGGACTGTGATGGGGGTGAGAGGTGGGAGCAGGGAAGGGTGATGGCTCCCTGGTTTTGATCTGAGTAAAGAGGCAGGTGAAGTTTGGTAACTTGTAGATTTGCTCAGGCCCAGGGGCATTTGGAGGTGAGGACCTGAGCAGCTGTCAAGGGAGCGGATCTGCTGGAAGTAGGGAGGAAGATTCTGTGCATGTGTGTGGCTTTTCTGGCTTCCTCCTCACTGCAGTCTGCCTCTAGGGGCTGGGACTACAGTTGCCACTGCAGAGTTCAGCCTAGGCTTCCTCTTAGAGAATAGCTTGTGGCTTTTATCAACCATAGCCATGTACCACCATTCCTGCCTGCTCTGTGGGTGTGGAGTTAGGCTGTTCAGTCAAATGGAGGCTCAGCTGGAGGTGGACGCTAGCCCTGCTGCTGTGACAGCCCTGCCACAGCTAGGACTTGCTCTCAGGGCAAGGAGAAAGATGCTGCCAAGCCCAGTTGGCTCTGGTGTGTGATGGGTGTTCAGCTTCAGTACATCAACTGCTGCCCAGACCACCCCACTAGTCACTGCATGGGAAGAGAGGGACAAAGAAACCTTGAAGATGGCAGTGTCCTGACTTGCAGGGGAGTCTAGGCCTATTCTTAGGGGCAGTATGGAGACACAAATGACCAAGGCAGTGGGAAGGGAGCATGCCGCATCTGCCAGCCTCTGTCTTTGATGCCAGGCTTCTCCTGTGTGTTTGTCATGTCCTGGCAAATTACCTGTGTCTAGTCATTCCTTGCTCAGCAGGTGGGATGTACAGCAATAAAACCTACCTGTGTTTCAGGCAGTGCTTTTCGTAGGTTCATCTGCTCCCTGTCCCAGTTGGTGATCCTCTGGCCGAGGAAGATATAGTAATGGTAGGAGGGTAATATGCAGCCTGTTTAGAGTCTGTGACGATCTTTCCTGCCCATCAAGCACACTATGCTATGGGTTAACAGATACCAGAACTGCACATTAGAAACTACCCCCAGCTTGTCTTCTTTGGGCTGCAGTGCTCGTCACTGTGATACTTGGGCACTACCCAAATTATTGCAGGCCTAAAAGCTTAAAGCTTAGAGCTCTTACAGACCTCTGTGTGGGCCCACTGGCCCTGCCTGCATCCAGACAAAGCCACTGCTATTCTCTGGTTTGCGGAGAGGACATTTTATCCCAGTAGTAGAAGTTCGAAGGTAGATCAGGTCTGGCAGCCTGCTCAGGCTATTAAAAACCAGCCTTATAAAATATGAGCTAGGAAGCAAAACACAGCCACGTAAGAGAAAGAGGAGGAAACCACCAATTAGGAACAGCCCCTGAGGGGATGCTTTCTCAGGAGCCAGGAGGCACTCTGCCAACAGGGCTTTTGGAGCTGGATGGCGCTGGTTGTGGAGGGCAGAGCTGGGGGTAGATGCCTTGCACAGAGCATTTCTGCAGCAGAAGCAGTGGTCCTGTAGCCCATGAGTTGCTGCCCCTCAAACAAGACAGCCCTGGCTGCATGAAGGCTAGCACCAGCAGTAGGGAGGAAGAGCAGGAAAAACGCCCAGAAGGCACAGCCCTGCTTAGCCTATGCCAACCAGCTAGCTCTGGGGAATTTCTTCCTCCAGAAAGCAGCTTTGCCAAGGAGCAGCTGGGAGTAGCTTGCAAAGCTCTCCTGATAACCAAGTTCACCATAGAATAGCAAGCATGTGCCCGACCACAGGGCTGCTGCAGGCAGGCAGAAGCTCTGGAGCCCTGCAGCAAGCAAAAAGAGGTCCCCCCCACCCCTACAAGATGGACCCACAGCTGGTGTCCGGCTGCAGAGGTGGCCTCTTAGACCATCAGGTATAGGTTGGTATTAAAAAAGGACACAGGGTCTGAGTTTTCTTGTCAGCGCATCCTTCCGATGGTTTGGTAAAAGCCAGGGGATTATTGTTCACTTCTGGCATGTTGGGCTGTTGTGGCTGGCTAGGAGTAAGGGTTTTTTTCAGTTGCTGGTGGCAGAGTGTGCTTTGTGGTATGGGCCGTGCCTTTGAAAGGAGCGCTGAGATACTGATGGCTGAATGACCAGGATGTGGCTTGTGGACCAGTACCATGTGCTTTCTGCTGGAGAGGAGTAGGTGTGCAGTGTGACTTTTATTTGCTCTGGCTTGGTTTCAATCATCCTGGAGATGACAGCTTCTTACCAGGTTAGGGACTGCTTAGGCAATGGACTGTCCAGGGCCTGTGAGGAGAGGAGCCTCTGGTGGGCAGCGTGAAGCACCTGAAATCCCATCTGCTTCTCTGAAACTTTGTAGGAGATTTAGGTCCCACTGTTCTTCTCAGCAGTGAGGTGGCTCATCAACTGGCTGCCCAGTGTTTAACGTCTCCTGTGGTCACCATTTACTACCCTTGTAGTGGGCACCTGGCTGATCTCTGCAGGGGTTAGCACTTTGCTTCAGCTCTTTAGTGTCTTGGCCTGTGCTTTGGGAGCAGCTCAGCTGTCCTCACATCCCCGAGTGAAAGGACACAACAGTGCTTCAGGTCAGATCTGCCAGGTGAGGATTGCTGCAGTAACAGTGAGCACAGTGGCCACTCAGAACACTGTGGGCAGAGTGGCACAAACTCTTTTGAAGATCCTTAGGTGAGAGCTGCTTACATATTTGCCTGGCTTGAAGCAGGGACTGAGATCTCAGCTTGTAGTGTCCCAGACGTTTTCCCTATCCTGCAAATTTCTGTGTGAAGGTGCTCTCCCTCTTTCCAAGGAGCTGTTCCATGGTGTGTAAGGGGATCAATACTCATTAGGTGAGGGATTTGAGTACAGGCCTCATCCTGTTAGAGGAACCACAGCAGTGTAATGAATCCGTCTCTCTGGTACAGTTGATGCAGACCATGAATCTGTGTCTCCCACATCCTTCTTGAGTGCCAAACCTTGACCTGTGTGATCTGTCAGCCCTGATAAGCTTCCACAAAAAAGTTAATTTCAGTTAAGTTGGTGTTTTTCCAGTAATTAAAAGAAACCAAACTTTGCTGAGAAATACCAGATAAGATCTAGTCCAGACATGTCAGTCTTCTTCCCAGAACAAAATCTGCTCCAGAAATCATCTCGCACCAGCTGAACATTGTAGCGAAAGACATGCACTGCATAGTTAGCTGGAAGTATTTTGCCTACTAGTATATGCGAGTGAAAAACCAGAAAGGAGCTTCAGTTTGACTTGCAAGGTAACAGAAATTAGGCAGTGTAGTATTTTCTGCCTGACTGTCCATATCTAATATGAACAGCGTGGTGAAAAGAGAAACAAGAAGTAGATACATGTTAGAAAGATATCTTCTTAGTCACTGCAGAGTGAACAGCAAGTCCTGGTGATTCAAGATTTGGCAATTTCCCTTGCTGAACCCAATGGCACATCCTAGTGCCAGGAGAAACTAGGCTATAGGAAGTGCTCTTTGCTGGCTGAGATAACAGAGCTGTGATCTTCCTCTTCATCAGACTGGTGGTATTTTTCATGAGAAAGTAAAGCCTTGTTCATGGTATCCTGACCAAGACTGTGACCGTGTCTGAGTGAAATCTTTCTTCATTTCAAACACATCTTGCTCTGTGATAGCATGCACATACATTAAATTGTTAGTCTATTTGGGGAGCTAGTTCTCTTGCTTATTAGGACAAGTTATGTTTGTCCTTCTTGTTATGTTACTTATAGCCTTTATTTTTTTCTGTCTTTGAAGTGCTGAGATGCAGAGCCACTCTCTGGCTATTTGTGGACAACACCGTTGTTTGGTGTGTGCATTTTGCTCCAGATAAAGTGCTCTTCTAGCTTCCTTTTGGAAAGAAATATTACTGGGACGAAGCTTCTTGTGACCCCCCCAGTCTGCATTATGGATGCTGTGGACCTCAACTCTTGGGATGTAATGATGGTAATTAGTAATGGCAACCATATTTTTTTTCTGTGTTGATCATTTTTGGAGCAGTGCTCTGCTATTGTGCTTCTCCAGCTGTCCCTCCTCTCTCCTTCCCTTCTGCCCATCATTTGGCATGGGCCTGTATGTGAAGGTACCTTTGGGGAAGCACAGATGCATATACAGTCCCAAATTCTCCTGTGACTTGTTGAAAGTGTTCCAGCAGTGGTGAAAATCTTACATTTCATAGGCAACTCAACAAAGAAGGAAGAGCCCTCTTTGTGGGTAACTCATTTAATTTCCCTTTGCCTATAGCAGAAGCAGCTGAGTGGTTTCCAGTCAGTTGCCCCATTAGCCAGGGTGTTTCTGTTGAAGTTGCATACACAGCAGCAGTCACGGTTGTTGCACTGGTGAACTAAAGAGGGCACTTGAGGCTTTTGAACAGTGAAGAAAGTGCCGAAAAAGAACTGACATATGGAAACCATGCAGACCATCCCCGGGCTGCTGGCTGCTGTGGGCCTCATCCTCACCACCTCTGCCAAGCCTGGCCAGAGGAATGATGTCAGTGAGTCGCTCTGTGGGGTTCTGGAGAGCAGTGAAATGCACCCAGTGAAGTCAATGATGACATCTCAAGTTCTCGGAGGTTACACGACCATGGATTGCCCCCACGCCTATTCTGTTGGATGAAGATCTGGCAGCAGGACCCTTCAGCTCCTTGAGTACAACTCATTAATACCTGGGAACAGAGCCAGGGGGAGAATAAAGGAGACTTCAACTGGTGTGAATCCCAGCTGCATGTCTGCTTAGCAACACAGGTTTTTGTAAATACACTGGCCATGCCTCTGCACTCTCTGCTGGGTTTTTGCCACATGCATAGTCCCATGTCGGAGCTGAGGCCACCCCCAGGACCACTGAGCCACTGAGGCCAAGAAAGCTGTGGAAATGCTGAAGCTATCAGCCCCTGGGCTGTACCAGCCACCTCCCATGTGCTGCTGCTTCACAACGAAGCAGTAGGAGCAGTGGTTATTGTGGGTCCTGCAGCAAGGAAGGCAACAAGCCTCTGCTCACCTTCCTAAGCAAGCACCCAGTGTCTGATGCACTCTGGTTGCATCAGCTGGGGAGTTGTGCTGCAAGGTGTAAATGCCAAATGGTGAAGACTTTAAGATCGAAGCTTAGAGGAGAAAAAAAAAATACATTAGAGACAATGTTATTGTAGATTCAATGTTACTGTAGATTTTCCTCCATCCTTCTGAAATGTACCTGACCTCAGATCCACCTGGCATTGAACTGGGCATGAGCTGAGGATCCTGTGTCCACGTTCCAAAAGGCTGATGAAGCCAGCCCCATATTTTGCTTTATCCCTAGGTGTCTCCACAGCCCCCACTGTGTTCAGTGGATAGATCAAGAGCTCTTCCAAAACACCAATGCCAGACAACTGTAGCAGGAGTCCAGGACTCACCCCTTCCAGCTCTAGGAAATAAATTGACATAATGGATGAAGCAGGACCCTGTGAGGCAGCACTGCTGAAATCATGGGAGACAGGGGATTGAGGGGATGAGGAGCCAGGATTCATAGGCTGTAGCTCTATACATAATGGAGAGTCTTAGATTGCAGTGGCAGAGAACATGGGTCAGGAACTTATCAGTATTATGGACAAGCCACCCAGAAGTTTTGTTTGTCTTTGGCTCTGGTCTGTGTTCATTCAGCTTCTGTCTGAGGCCAGTTTTGAACCCACTCCTTTTCCTTTGAAATGGGTTTCCGCTATTGGCATAAATGAGACAAAAATGACTTCATTGCCTCCCTGAGTAAACAGATCCCACTCCATCCTCAGAAAATTAAAGCTGAGGATTCATCTTCCTCAGGACCCACAGCAGATGAATCAGAAAGCTGGACTTTTTGTGTGAGTGAAGCTGAGCTGGACTGACAAGAGCAAGTGAGCAAAATGGGGATGTTGGAAGCAGCATCAGAGGCTGGCACCTGTACATGCTGGGGAAGTGGCACGCACTGGATGTGAATGCAGCTGAGGAGGATAGAGATGTCCAGTTCTGGGCCTCTGGATACTTCAGCTTTTGAGTCAGCTTGGTCTGGGGCTTTGCAAAGCAACAAGGGGGCAAGGGTGAGCAAAAAGCCAAAAGCCTGCATGTGCGAGAAAGATGTTTCTCCTCCGGCAGTGGGCCAAAGCAGCGGTTACTGCAGCCCTCAGGGACACACTTGCAGACACACATGCTGGCTTGCACATGCACATGCTTGCTCACACACACATACCACTAACAGCACATGGATGCTGCTCCCAGAGGCAAGCCTGGCTTCATGCTGGTCCCTGTTAATGGACGGACCTGCCAACATCTGGCAAGGTAGCTGGGGTGGAAAGACAGCTGGGGCCAGTGAGCTCTTTCCCTGGCTATGAGTAATGGTGAGGGCTGAGGGTTGGGGCAGGCTGGAGAAGGCTTGTCTTCTCTAAAGCAGCCTGCAAACACTCCTGCTTCCTCTGTGGAGAGCAGGTTGAGCAGCTCTCTGCTTTTATGTTATATGTGTTAAAGAGCTGCTGAAAGACAATAGCATGAAACCTCCAAACCAAAGGTCCTTGGCTGCACTAGGCCATAATAGCCAAGCAGGTTTTGCCAGCCCAGCCTGGCTTTGCCAAGAGGCCTTAGCTTTGATATGGAGTGTGGGAGCACAGATATCCTTGATATATGTTGTTAGGAAGGATTTGTTAAGGTGATGAAGGGATTTTTTTTCAACAGGGATGTGGACTGTTTACAGATTTGGGTTTGTCTGGCCTCTCTATTGGCAGAACTGGGGAGGAGGCAGCATCCATCCCACTGGGTGGCAGCTGCCCTCTCTGCAGAAAATTGGTGGTATTTTGGCCCCTGGGGAAGAGCATTCACTGGTGTGAGTCACTTGGCAGGTGATGGTGACCCTGCTGCTGCCTGCAGTGGTCCCACTTCTTGCATGTTTCTTGAGGTCTGATGTTAAATGAGGTGGGGTACACTTTGCATTTATTAAGCCACAACCATTCTTCATCTGGGAGGGCTCCCCTGCTGAGCTGGGCAGCCACCACCCCTGCTTCCCAGCAGCTGCAGCCAATCTTATCCCTGGGATTTATCTGCAGGGGTCCAGGGTGATGATGTTCATATCTCGCCCCACCTGGAGGATCCGTGTCCTCCCCATTGGAGCTCTGAGCAGCAGAAAACCTCCCCTGTGTCTCATTCTGCCTGAGCCTGGGCTGCAGCTACCCCAAGACAGCTCTTAGCAAACATACCAAAGGCTTTCTTGGCATCAAAGGTGTGGTATTACCCAGCTCTGTTGCTATCATAGCCTCTTCCTTGGGAGTACAGGTAGGAGGGCTGTCAGAGGTGAGGTGACAGAGATGGAGGTATGGGAAGGTAAGGGAAAGAGAAAGGGTCTTTTACAAATAAAGAAGAAATTTTTGTGTCTCTGCCTGTCTGCTGTAGGGCTGAGGAATGAGGCCTCATTTCCCTTAGCTGAGCATGCCCATGCTTCCTGCTGGCTGCACCCAATGGGAGATGTCCTGCTGGACAGGCCACTGAGCTGGGGGTCTTGGGGGAATAGTGAGAGCAGTCAGGGCTGGTAACGGTGCACCCCAGAGGTATGCACTGCAGGGTCTGGAGCTGAGCCTGGGGAACTGAGAGCCTCACCAGCACCCTCTCCCCTCACATCATCTCACCACCATTTGCCCTCTCTATAAGGCACTGGGTAGTTGGGGCTGAAGTGAACATCATGATACCTCTCACCGCAGCAGTGTTCTCAGACCAGAGCTCTGCTCTGCCTGTGGTCAGAGAGGCTGGACTGCCCTGGGTCTCTGGCTTTCAGGTTGAGCGTCAGACCACAGAGGAAGGTGAGTGTGACCATGTATCTAATTACTCCCCCAGATGTGAGTATGCATGGCATGCCATCACCAGACACAGTTGACATGTCCTCACTTGCTCACCACTGACTCACAACAGGCTGGAAAAGTACAATCCCACTCTGATACTGTGATGAAGATGTAAGTGCTCTCTAGTAATACATGAGTAGTGTATGTGAGCAGCCACTCAGGGACACCAGGCATCTGATGTTGCTGTGTTGAAGATGAGGATGTTTACTGTATGACTGCTGAGTTCAAAAGGGAATGACTCGGGGCAGAGCTTTATGACAAGCTCAAAGCTGGTTTTGGGGTGATAACTCATCAGTTCTGAGGATAATAGCTTGATGTCCCTCCCCCTCTCTTAAAGCTCATCAGACAAGTGTTGGGCAATCAAAGCCCTAAATCTCAGGTACTGAGGAAACAAGGGAAGTCTTGTTGCATCATTAGACATTTCTGCTAAGTGGGAAGGAATTCATCCTGGTGGGTGTTTGTGGGGGTGCACATACTGGAGGTTGACCTGTCTGGGACACTGTGATGAAGCAGTGAGCGAGCTGGTGGTAACCAGGGAACAGGCAAGGCCTTGTGACCATGCTTCCTCCTCACTGGATATTCCTGTATGGTGGCATCCAGATGCAAAGCCCTGCTGAGGGGGACTCTCCTCAGGGGACCAGCCAGCTCTTGTCTAAAAGGCCGGGAGGGCGGCAGTGGCGAGTACCCAGAGCTGGAGGAAAGGCCCATTCAGCAGATATGGGCTGGTGATTTCTGTCCCCTCGGGAGGCTTTGGATACTGCAAGTGTCGCCAGCGGCACGCAGCTGGGTCACAGATGTGCTGCTGCAGGGCACACGACATGCCCACATGAGCTGGTGGGCTCTAGGGGGAGCCTGCAGTGATCTGAAGATCAGGTGTGAAACTGGATATTCCTGAGCTCTGTGGCCCTTCCTTCAAAGGGATCAGCTGGGGTATCTATCCTTTATGTCTTACCTCACCCTTTCGCTCTTGTGCACCTATGAGCCTGGGGACTGGACAGCAAAGGGGAAATGAGTAGTCTCTTGTCATGTTGGACTGGGAGAACTGGAGAGGTAGAGCCTCTACCTTGTGAAGGGATGGATCCCAGCCATGATCCTCCAGGCACTGGTGGAAACCTGCTTATAGCCTGTGGCATTTAGCTGGAGTTATCATCAACTGCAGGGTGTTGCTGTGGGTGCTGTGAGGCTGCTGCACTGCTGTCTTCTCTCCTTGGCCTTACACAGAAGAGAAAGGACGGGAAGCTGTGTGGACATCCTGATTCAGTGATGAGCCTTGTGTTGACTTCCCTCCTTCATGTTGTGTTTACGCAGCCAGAGCTACTATAGGCATCTGTGATACAGCTGCTCGGCCTTGCTACCATAGGCATCTGTGATGCAGCTGCTCGGCCTTGCCTACCAGTCTACCTGACTTGAAAATCCTTGATGGCACTGTGCTGCCGTGCAGCCGGAGCAGCGATGAGGAGTTGAGTGTTGTGATGTGTCCCTTTGAGATGGATCATGCTAACCCTCTGGCTCTGTACTTCTGACCAGCTTGACCATAGGTGCCAACCATTTGACTTTAACCATGTCCCACCACCTGCTGCTTCTTCCTTGCCACTGATTCCCATCTCATACGGCTTGGATTTATCCACTGCCAAATGCAGGTCCAAATATGATGTGTCTTTGTAGGCTGCAAGAAACTCCAGGGCGGCTGAAAGCCTCAATATCAGATCTAGAGCAGACCTCAAGCTGAGGGCCACTGCAAGGCAGACCTAGAGTGGAGTTGGGCATCGAAACTGATGTTGAAACTAACTTGCTTGTCTCTGAGCTGGAGCATTAGGGTATCTGGTCTGCTGGGGTCTGCTGCTGGAGGTCAAGACCAGCTGAGACTGGGTCCTCTTTCAGGGAAATGGTAGAAGACAAAACAGTGTAAGAGACACTGAAGCCAACAGAGATCAAGAGAGGCTTAGAAATACATGGGTCCAAAAAATTGGTGCCAAACTCTGAAAACATGCATGAGAGCATAGCAAGAGACATGTTCCCAGGTCAGCACCTGACCCTCCTGTTTTGGGTAAGGACTTTCCATGGCTTGCCACGACGTTGAGACACTGAGCTGTAGGCTATTAGCTCACAGGTGAATTTCATTCCAGTCTCAATTTGTCAAGCAGCCAGTGTAAAAATGTCTTCCTCAGGATCATAACACTTCATCTTGTGGTGCTGCAGCCACAGGTCTAAGGGTTTGGTCGTTGTATAAGCCACCACCAAGAATAAGTCCCTGACTGAAACCCAAATAGCTGCTGATGGGACCCAGGGACTGACCTGACTGGTTTGTTTTGCCTTTTGGTATCCAGGTCTATCCTGAATATCTGGACCCAGGCATTGATGAGTGAGGACAGAGGAGCCTGGGAAACAGAAGAGGTAAAAAATGTGGAAGGAGGCGGAGATGGCTGAGCCTAGGGTTGGGGTGAACCAGTAGTGACATTTCCACCCTCTGGGTTATTACTTAGCAAAAAGGACAGAAACTTGCAATGCTGAAATGTCTTCCTCCCTCCATGGCCCCTCATGCTTAGGACCAAAGGATATGCTAGGGTTGTTTGTGGCGTGGAAGCCTTGGCATAAACAGTTGTCTGCCTCATGGATGAGTGTACAGGTGTGTGACTGAGTACGGGTGAACCTGGCTGCTGAGCCGGAGCAGTTGGTTTAACGCTCTCTCCATTGGTGATTAGCTTGTTGGGGAGTCAAGCAGGCGTGTCAGGCTCTGGGATCTCTGGTGAGAGCACTTGTGAGGGCAGGGGGCTGCGTTTAACCCTGTAGGTGGCAAGAGCGTGCCGGGAGTGTGTAATCTGCAGAGACAGCTCCATTCCCAACTCCCAGACTGACTGCGGTTTTCTGCTAGCACGGAGGGTTCTGCATCTGGACTGGGAGGAGGGGACAGCACGATGCTATTCCGTACATCCCTAAAGGAAAGGACGAGACGGGCAGAGGTTTCCCCACGTCCTCGTTGCTGGCGCTGCAGCCTGAGCCTGACGCCGGGCTGAGTCACGGGGTGTCTGCGTGCCGCGCACCCCGCGGCCTCCCGAGGCTCAGAGCGGAGCTAGAGGACGCCTGCCCGCTCCATCGGCACGGACACTGCCCCTCCGGCCCCCCGCCGCTGACTCACAGCGGACGGGCTGCGAGCAGGGGGATTTCCCAGCACCCTGCGCAGGGGTTTGCGTGCGGAGGAGCCTCCTCGCAGGCGGCTGGGAATTATCTCCAGAGACGCATCTGTGGACAAGGCAGGGCTGAGGTGTCCCTGAGCGAGCGGAAGTCCCTGAGGGGCTTAGGTGTGTTTTGTGGTGTCTGTCCCCACAGAGGGTGCTGACCATCTTGCAGCCCCTCGTATGGTGGCTTTCACCCAAGCACGTCCTTACTTCTTCCTATAGTTCGGGGTGTCTCCAAGAGCCATGTCTCTCCACAGGGTAGACGAGCCTTAACACTGCTCCCTGGGTGTGTGGTGAAGGGTTTGCTTCTCTGGGTGAAGTTGGTATGGGCTGGGTGCAGGGGCTGCAAAACGAGCAGAGTGAGTGGTGATTGCTGTATGTAGCCTCATGATGCAGGAGGGCTTTCCTTGCTGGCCTGTCCCCGCCGTGGACGCTCCTTCCCAGGGCTCCTGCTCGCTCCACCCCGTGCTGGACCCTTCTCCCCTGTATTTCGCAGGGGAGAAGCTCATTTTGCACTTTCTGTGCTTCCACAGCGCATAGCTGGCGTGGGAGATGCTGGGGTTGCAGAGGAGCCATGGGGGCAGCAGGGACCTGGCTGAGTTTGGCTCTCTGGGTAGCTGAATGGAGGGTGCCCGCCACACCCCCTGAGCTGCTTCTCACTCACTGCGGGTTGGAGGAAAGCATATTTTACTTTATCATCAGCCAGGCATGGATGCCAACCAAGCCGCCAGCAGAAAGGCAAATATTTCAGTCACCCCAACAAATCTGTTTAGAAGCAGCTCAACCCCAATTTTAAACAAAATGGGGAGAAACAGACATTAATTGAAGACATGTCCTTAGGAATGTGACCGCTTGGCTGGGGCCCAGCACTGGCAGCCTCATTGGGAGATCATGTGTTGCACAGCCGAGATGACCGCCCAGGCTCTGCTGCGAGCCCCTCATGCTGCTTCGGGCAGGTCACAGATGCCCTGCGGAAGCGGAGGGACGCTGTGCGTGGCTGTGTGGATACATGCCACTCTTGCAGGGGTACATTATCTCCCACCACCACACTTATCGCTGCCCTCCCCACCTCCCTGCGTTACAGCATCCTTTTTCTTGGGAAGGACTCTCTGTCAGCAGTTGACCATTCCTGTCCTGCTTCAACTTTCGTGGGAAGGATCCAACCTGGGGGGATCCTAAAACAGATGAGCTGTTTTCCCAGCAATTTCTGGCTGGACGTATGGGACTTGGATTATCAGACTGGGAACAGCTGATCCCAAGGCTGTTGACAAATACGTAGATACAGTGAAGTTTGGACACTGCTCTCCTGAAAGTCTCCCTCTGTAGTCCTTGTTAATATCTGCTGTACCCAGAGGGGAGGCTGCAGGAAAAACTTTGGATGTGAAACTGCTGTGTGGTGTGGAAAGGGGAGGTCCCCAAGCTTCCCGTCTGCTTCTCTAGCGAGCTCTGCAGCCCTTCCTCAGCTCAGTGGTGGTGCAGGTATCTGGGATATTTAGGCTGAGCTCCCAGGTGACGGATGCCTGAGCTGTGGTCACGGCAGGGTATACATCCCCACCGGTACGCTGCTGCCGGCATGATCACTGCAGCATTACCTTCTGTCCCATGCGCCTCACAACACTGGTGTCTCTCTCCCCATCTCTTTCCTTAGAGCGGAGGCAGGACAGCCTGCCTAGCTGCCTAGTCCAGCATGTGGGGGTCAGAGCGAAGTGCTGGAGAAAGGCCATCCCCCCCGCCACTGCAGCAGGGGGCTCTCCCTCTGCCAGCAGAGCAGCACACATGAGCTCAGGGGGTCGGTGGGGCCTGGGAAGGGGGCTGGAGGAGTCAGGTGTATAGAAATGGGGAGAGGGAAGGAACTGTTGCCCCAGAGCCCACGGGACCTCCCTGTGGTTCAGCACTCAGCATGGGGTGAAGTCCCTGAGGGACAGGCCCTGGCCTTTCAGCAGGGTTGTGCCAAAGCCCCACTGGGTGCCCCTCTGGCTGTGATGCTTGTCGCCGGGGCTGTCCTGGTGTTGGCCAGGGGTGACATTCCCATGGACTCCCTGTGCTGGCTGGAGCTGGCCATGCTCTGGCAGGAAGAAAGGCGATGGTTAACTGCTGCACTGAAATTATTACACAGCCTCCTCTGTTGTATGCAGCCAGCCTCAGGGACGTAATAAGTACTGATGCTGGCTCCTCAGCAGAGGCAATGGGGGCAGGGAGCGCCTTGGAGGAAACCCTCAGCTTGTGTCAATCAGCGCAACTTTTTATTTTACAGATCACGCTGCAGAGCGCTTCCAAGTATGAACAAACCTAAATGAAGACAGCTGGCAGAGGCTCCTGTCATCTAACTCCTTCCAGATGTGCAGTCATATGCCGCAGTTTCTGACTAATGACATCCCCAAGGAAAGCCCTGGGGATGTGTCGGTGACGAGGCAGGTGAGGGGCATGCCAGGAACTCGTATGTGGCCGGGGGACTGCTGCCTGGGGACCATGGCTGGGGGGCGACCCTCCACCATCCCTCTCTTCGCCTTGCAATCAGCAGGGTTTGACGGATGGCAGGGGGCTGCGTCTGCCATGCTGGGCACCCAGGCAGCTCTCCACGGGTAAAGCTACTTAATCCAGGAGTGGTGTCCTGTGGAGATAGCTACTTCACGGCCTGGAAGCCAGAAAACCGCAGTTAGTAGGGTTGTGCTGGAGCAAATTAGCAATGTTTTCTTGATAATGAATTGAGGTTGAAGCGTTTACGCTGCTTCCCGCTTGGGGGCCCATTCAGGTCTCCCTGCGTGATGCCTCTCTCTGCCGCAGAGATGTCTGAGAAATCAGCATGGGTGGGAAGATTTGTAAATCCTGTGGCCTCCCCCTGAAATATTTGTCTTGCACGTCCCCATTTTGTGTTCCTGCACTGCCTGAGTTGTATTAGTCATGCACAGTCTTCAGTGGGTTTGATTTCCTCACCCCCCTGTGGGTGGGTCTGCGCTAGTTCCATAAGCTGGGGCCTTGGGAACGCTTGGTGGCTTAGAGATGGGTCAAGAATTGGGGGGATCAGCCCCTCTGACCCCAGGTGGGAGATGAAGCCTTCCCAGAGTATTGCTTCCTTCATGCTGTCTTTCAGAAGCTGCAGCCAGCCTGAGTCTAAACTTGCTCCATAGGCAGAAGAGTAATTTTGGGTCTTCCCATGGTCCCTGTTCTCCCTTCTTCCTCTCCACACCTTTGTAATTAACCTCTGCACTCCGTCTAATCTCAGGATTAGCATGTCATGGGCTATCAGTTAGGGCTCCCACCACTCCTCTGTGTCCCAGCATCCCTGACAAACTTGCAGGGGGGTCTGGAAAGCTGTGTTGCCCCTGAGGAGGGAGGAGGTTTGTAATGGATGGGGGATGGCAGAGCCTGATTGGGGGAGAGAGCTAATCCTTGGTCACTTGTGACTGATAATGATCTCCTGGAGTGAAGGGGTGTAGAGAGCCTGAGGGGACTGGGGCTACCACTTCAGCATCACTACCTTGGCCCCTTCTGCAGGCAAAGAGGGCTGCAGAGGAAAGGGGAAACCAGGTGGGTTTTCAGTGAAAGGTGTGAATATCTCCTCTGCCTGCAGGTGAAGACAAAGGTTTAGTTTATGGCTCTTGGTGCAACATCTCCTCCAGGATCTAATTAGGCATGTGTTTTCCCTTGGGAAGGTGTCCTTAGGCAAAGTGAGAACTTGCTCATGGGGGTTATTCCATTTCAGTGCTTGAGATGGAATCCAGGTCTGTGGGTGAGCTCTCTGCTCCCCTCTCAGCCTTCCTTCTCCATGTCCAGGCTGTCCTGGAGGCACTTCACAGCTCTCAGATGACCGATTTTCCAGAGAGCCTGGGGCAAATTCACATTTAACCTAACAGAGGCAGCACAGTGACCTCTGTCACTTCTCCCTCAAGAAAAAAACTTGCAGCCGTGATGAAGCACGCAGCAATACAGTCAAATTAGCCACGAGAGATGATCATTACATCCAAGACATCCAGCTGTGTAATGGACCACACGATGGAAATAATAGAAGTAGCAACGGACTCGTGCTGGGATTGTGACTTCAAAAATATGAGGGTTGGCCCAAAGGAAAACAGCGACTGCAAGGGAAAACCCCATAGATAGTGCCATAGCATGGAGAACAGACGCTGGTACCAATTTTTCCTAGCTGAGGTGTTTGTCTGCGGCTCTCATTGGCTGTTAACTTCCGTGTCCTAAATGCCTGCACCCTTTCATTTTGGTGCAATTCCATGGGCTGCTCCGGGACACCCCTGGGGCTGGGGAAAAGGACAAGCCTAGAGGCTGGAGCAATTCCTTGTTGCACTGGCAAAGTGCTGGGCGCTGAGCCTCGTGGATGCTGCTTGGAGGGGTCCAAAGTGCTGGGAAGGCACCTGGGTTTGCAGCAGTGCAGGCTCCAGCTTTCCGTCCTCCCCAGGGCAGAGGAGCAGCACTTTCTCCTGCTTTCCCTGTGCCCTGAGGAGGGGAAGGGAGGAAGGCTGCTCTTGGGGAGGCTGCCTGGGGAGCGCAGAGGTCAGCATGAGCTGGCAGTGTGTTTGCACCTCTTGTAACGTGGAACTGGGAGCGGGGCTGAGCCTGGGAGGTTCAGGCAGGCTTGCAGAGGAAGTGGGCGATAAGCTCCTGTCCCCGCCACGCGATACGCTCTGTGTGTACAGGATGTTTGGTTTCCTGTTGATCCTGTCCCGAGGTGGCAGGCATGGAGAGATGCAGAGACAGGCTTTGCGCTTTCTTTAATCTTTCTTCTACCTGCATGCAAGTTCATGCCTGAAGCACCCGACGTGACAAGGCGGCATGCTGTGCCCTGGCATGGTCTGTGTTTGCAGGGAGGCATGCTGCTGGCTCTCTGTCTCGGGATTGACTCAGGCTGACGAACCCAATCCCAGGCAGGCACAGGAGAATGTCACTGGAAGGAGCCTTTGGCTCCTGGGAGCTATCCTGGCCCTGCTGCTGGTGAGCACTGTGGGACAGCTGCATGCAGAGGAGCAGAGAAAAGGAACAAGATGGGCAGGATCAACGTGAAGGGCAGCATGCAACTGGGCACTGCAAAATGGCTTCCACCCCCAATAGCCACAGTATCACCTTGCCTGGGATGTCTCAGCCAAACTGAGTACAATGATGATAACCCAACTGCAGCCATGGCTTTGGCTTGCAGCAGACAGAGCTCTGAAGGACCCAACCACCCACAGGCCATGGTTTTGTCCCTTTCTCCAGCAGCTCTGCTCCCAACAGCGGCTTTGACTGTTCTGTTCCTAAGCCTTCCCCTCAGCTCCTGCCTCTTGCCTGGGTATCCTTCATTCCTGGAGTGAGAAAATCCTCTCTGGAGGAGCACATGATGCTCCCTAGTAATGATCTCTTGCCACAAGGGCTTCACCTGCATGAAATGCCCCCTTTGTCCATTAGCTGCTAGTGAGGGAACAGGCAGGGTGAATCCACATGAGGACAGGAGCATCCTGGAGACTAAAGCTGAAGGTACAGTCCCTACACTGTGGCATGCTGAATTGCGTTTTTCTGCCTGGAGGATTTCACGGATGGAGTGATGAACTCCAGGTGTGATGGATAATGGAGTGACATGCTTTGCTGAAACAACACATCTCTTGTGAGAGAGGCAAACTGTGAGAGGTGGAAGGATGAGCAATTGTGTGAAGAGATGTGAAGGATGTGCTGGAGCACTCCTTCCACTGTGATGTGGAAGGCATCTGCCAGAGTGGGAAGAACAAATCAGGGAATCTCTTCCCTCAAGTTGATCAAGCTCATCTGAGTAGAAAAATGCCAAAAACATGGAAGGAAACTGCTAGAGAGCAGCCCAAGCCAGAGACAGGAAGAGGCTAGTAACCAGTGCGATACCCAGCAGTGAAGCAGGACAGCTGTGGGGAGGAGAGGCACCACACGGATGAAGAGGCTGGTCTTCACAGAGCATTTCTAAGTCGATGGGACCTTATCCCCAGTTTGGGGCTGGCTTCTCCCTGTTTAAATGGATGGAAGTTGACATCCTAGCTGGAGAAGGAGGAAATCAGTGTGACTTTCCCATCTCCTCACCCTTCCCAGCAGTGGTGGTGAAGGGGGTCCTGGGGGGAGAGAGGGTGCAAAATACCATTACAAGGTATAAATATGCCATCTGCCTCTGGGGCCGTCACACCTGCCCCACCTGATTTCTGTGATATCAGGGGAGCCCCAGGTGTGCACCCTGAGCTATGTTGTTTGTAAACACTGATTAAAACCCCCATTTAATAAAAGGCTTTTTAGATGATCCTTGACCTGCCACATCACCAGGTGCTGGGAGGACTCTGGCTGCTCACAGAGCCCGACTTGGGAAAGCCTCAGGCTCTCTGCTGGGGAATCCCCAGCTGCAAGAGTGGAAAACTGCTGGGAAGAGGCAGCACCGGCTTTTGTGAAACTCTCTCATTCATTGCTGTCCAGGCAGGAACTGATCCTGGCAAAAGGCAGTGAGGGGATGTGCTTCGTTCCCAGCAGAGCCAGCGGGAGCTGGTTTTGATCAGGAATGATCTGGTGCTGGACCTCGGCATGGCTCATGGCTCCAACCTGCTGCCCCAGTGCTGCTTGGACCTGAGGGGGCTCACTTGTGGTTGCATTTGAAGGGGCCTCCTGTGCTCCCTGTGCTTGGCTTGAGCAGCTTCCAAGGTGGCTTTCTGTTCTCTCTTTGTATCACTGCTGTTATTTTTTAATAAAGTCCCCCGATTACTTCTCAGGCTTTGTGGCAGAGGGGCATGGGAATTAATTTCCTCTCCTTGGTCACTTGCAGTGCTTTCCAGGCCAGTTCGGTGCTGCTGTAAGGGGGAAATTGGTTCTGTGGGGTGACAGAAAGCCCAGGGCACTGTCTCTATCCTGATGTCGTGGTGCTCCCTGGGAGATGCCAGGGGAGATGTGGGGTGGTGGGGAGCAGTGGCGGGGGGCTGAGCATGGTGTGGGCAGTGCAGGCATGGGTTTTCCACTTATGAAGCAGAGCTTGCAGTGCTCAGGAGGGGGAAGATGTTTGTTGGAAGAGCTGCATGTGAGCACCCTTGATCCAGTGAGTTAAGGCTCAGGAGCCGTTTTCTGAGAGGAGTCTTGAACCATGGGTTGTATAAAAACAGGTGAGCAGGAGGAAGCGTAACTCTCCCTGTATGTAATATAGGAAGGGGGAGAGTTTCTCTTCCTCTCCTTGACTTCATTCTCCTCTGGATCTGCTGGGAGGCTTTTCTCCAGTCCTCAGATAGCACTGTTTCTTAATGTCAGTTGTTTTAGGAATAAAAATCATTAGCATTAATACCAATGCATGGTATTTGCAGAACTGAGGGCAGAAGGACCCCAAGTCTGCATAGAGAGGTGACATTATGGATGCCATCAGCTCATCTCTTTTACCACCTTCTCCATTTTTTCCCATCTCCAAAACAACAGCAAAAAAACCTTTTCCTGCCCTCCTTGGTGCACTGGAGCTGCCGGAGGCCAGTGATGTGGGGTCCCACCGGGAGGCAGGGGGGTTGTAGGAGCCCAGCCTGGGATGCGCTCAGGTCCTGGCTTGGCAAGGTGCCACAGTGGCAAACGTAGCTGACCTGGGGAGGCACTTTCAGCGTATCCTTGGGGAATTCGGTCACTGTAGGAGGACAAGACAAGTTCAAGGCTCTTGTGCCTAGAGTCCAAACTGAGGCAGGGTGAGGGGAGTGGTGTGAGTGGATGGGGGAAGTGAAGCAGAAGTGGCTTTGGGTTCCTCACAGAGGAGCCTGAGCCAGACTCCTGGCAGACATAGGGGAGATCCTGGTCCGGGGTCAGCAATGGCCAGGGAACTGAAAGGACGGGTGTGCTCCCAGCCTCAGCACCTTGTTGGAGCACACAGAGCAAGGCTACATCCCTGCTGATGTTTTCCTTTGCATGGTGGTGATGCAGAGGCACAGGCAGGAAGGGAACATGCCTCAGCTGGAAAATGTCGTGTACTGGGGCCATGTGCTGTCGTGGCTGGGCTCTGCAGTGAAAGGATCAGCGGTGCCTGTAGGCACCACAGGGCTCTTGTGTTTATGAGCTTCAGTGATCAGCAAGCTCCTGGAAAACATGCCATATTGGGAAATAATCATCCAAGTTGTCCAAGTTGCTCTGGACATTTGATCTCCACTGGATCTTAATCCTCACTAAGTCTCTTGTCTAGAGCCTGAAGGCTCCTAGGTATTCCCAGTTACTAAGGCTCCATGGGGAAGATGGAGGTGCTTGCATGCTTATTTACCTTTTCCTTCTCTTCCTCTGCTTTCCCCATTGGGGTCCTTTGCTCTTTGGCTGTGTTTCACTGCATCGCATTAGCTCCCTGCCCAGCTTCAGTCCTTGGCTGGCCTAAGGGAGAAGCCACCCACTGCTAGTACACATCACTTTGCTTGCCTTCATTTGCTCAGGCCCCGCTCTCTCCAGCTGAAGGGCTGCAGATTACATCTCTCCCTTTGCCTTGCTTCCCTTTCCCCTTCATTGCATGTATTTCTCTCTCCATCCCTGTGACTGAAACTTGGCAGGAAATTCAGAGACATGCTCAAGCATTAAAATGACTACCCAAAGGAAAGGCCAGGGCACAGCCTGAAGCAGTGGTGGGGATAAGGGTGGGCTCTCAGTTGATGCCCATCATTTCCACCTCAGCTGGGAATGAGATCCCTTCTTCCCTAGCTAACAACGGCCCCTGGCTGCCCCAGTGGACTGGCAGTGCTTGCCTAGCTGAGCAGGAGATGGGAGATGGGATCTCCTGTGACAGCCTCTTTGATACCCCTCTCCTGACATCCGGGTTGAAAGATGAGTGTTTTGCGGTTCCGTGGGAATAGGGAATAAATGGGAAGCAGCATCTGTAGATTCAGTGCAGATTCCTTGACCTGGGCTCTGGAATTGATTTTAAATGGCAGTGCTTGGGTGCATGCATACGTTGCTGGTGTGTTTGTGTGTATCTGTTAACACAGTGGAATGCTTCTGAGGCTAAGTTGTATGTACCCATCTGGTGTGCCGTCCGTGAGAAGAGGCTTTGTCTTTCTTGCTGCTTCATCCTTCCCTGTCTCGATGCTGCATCCCTGTGCAGAGCCAGAAGACTATCCATGAGGCCCTAAATAATAGGACAGGAGAAAAAAGAGGGAGCAATTTGAAAAGTGTGTTGCCTCAAGCAAGGGAGCACTGTGGCCTTGCTGGTAGCTCGAAGAGGAGATAGGGGTAACATGGAAGTGGAAAGAATGGTGCCAAGAAACCCAGAGAGGCTCCAGTTTCAGTCTTAGGCAAAGGGGCCAAACTTCAGGCAGATAAAACGGGTGACTTTGCAACCCTCAAACCCAGGTGAACACTAGAGAGCAGAACGCATGCAGTATTTGTAATGACCAAGAAGCAGCATTAGCCAATTGCTTTATAAAGTGCCCCAGGTGGTGCTGTTTAGCCGCTGGAGCCAGGATCTGCAGTCCTTGGGACAGGTCAAGTCCTCAGGTCTGAGTGCCTGCCTGCGGCAACGCTGAGGAGCTGGATGCATGCAGTCAGGAGAAACCCCACAAAGAGCAAGGTGTGCCGTGAGGTGCACAGGTGATGTTGCCTTGATGGAGCTGGTGCTCTGGTTGTGACCCTGCTACTGCTTTCCAGTGTGGCGGTGAGAATTCCTGTTTCTTTTTGGTGAGAAGCAAGTTAGCAATCAGTGTCTGACATGGTAAGAAAAGGGTTTGTGGTGGCTGGCTGGACCATGCCCTCTTCAGCCTTACTTCATTCCACTGTGGTGCAGCTCTGGTGGCATTTTTGCAGCATAGAGTCACTGGATCGCTTGTACAATGGGTCTGGGCAAGGTTGGGCTTTGATGTGCCATGGTTTTGTTCCTACAGCTGTCCCCTGAGATGTCTTTCAAGCAGCATCCCAGATTCCCCATGGGACACTGCATATGCAGGACATCATTAGGTCTAGAGCAGATGTAAAGTAAAGTCTCAGCTGTTCCCAGCTAAGACTGTTGTGTCTTGGTCTCAGTGGGAGTGAGGTGATGTGAACAACCTGTCTAGAACAGGTTTTGTGAATCCCTGCCTGGATAAGACAGATCTTGAGAATGACAGGAACAGGTAGTCTTCATATGCCATTCTGTCCTATCATTCTCCAAACATGTGGATGTTGGCCAGACCATATGAGGTTCGTCACTACTCGTAGTGTCAAAGTGCCTTGAGGGTTCTGTTAGGAAATCTCTGGTGTCCCCAACATGGGATCTTGGGCAGCCTCACCTCCTGCATTAACTTCAGCTTACCACCAGCATGCTCTGGAGGATGCCAAACTAGAGTGCTAGCTGTGCTGGCCCTTGGAAGCCACTGTCTCCCAAGCGGAAAGCAGCTTTATGAGCATTACTGGAAGCTGCTGTGGCTGAGTTACCAGAAATAAACCACTGAGGCCAAGTGCTTGCAGACCACTGCATTTCCCACTCTGGTAGCTGGGCCACCTTCCTAGTGCTTTTGTTTCTAAGTAGGGAGATACTCTGTAAATGCCACCCACTGCTCTTGCTGAGTTGGGTGGGTGGCAATGAGGCAGGAAGACAAAGGTGGGTGCTTTCCTGAAGGCTCCTGTTAGCATAGATTATTATTTGTAGAAGTGCCTTTTCTGGGACTTCTGTGTTTCAAAAGAAGTAGCAAAAGCTCCTTTTAATTCACAGGCAATTGCAGGGCTGGGGGGCAGGAGCTGGCTGGAATGAGAGGGCTCTTCCCACAGCCTGGGAGCAGAAGATGTGTCCCTGGAGAGGCACAGATGCCTCAAATGGAGGCTTTGCGTGCATGGGGGTGGCAGGGTAAGTGGCCCTCAGCCAATGCATCCCTGCTATTCTCCTGCCTGGTTTTAATTAAACTGCAGATATGATGCACAAGCTACGTGTTAACCTGCTCACCATCAGGAAGCATGAGGGCTGATGCCTACACAGCCCTCAGCAGCTTACTTTTCCCACTGCCCCAGGAGAAGGGAGCAGTTACCTGTCAGCCCTGGTTCCCAGGATGGGAGCAGTGAGGCAAGGAGGGACATGCCTGCTGCGTGCAGAGGGGAGAGTCCTGAGCCCAGTGCTTTAGTCACAGATTTGTGTTTTCTCCTCCATGGGAATACCTGGTGAAGAGGCAAAGGCTGAGAAGGATGCAGAGATGTGCAAAGTTTCTGTGGGGCTCAGGGCAAAAAATTGTGGCTGGTACCTGAGTTAGGGTGGAGCATCATCTGGCAATTCAGGACTTATGGTAATTTCCTTCAGCAAGCCTTTGAGTTTTGCAGAGACAAAGAGCCTGCCACCAGATCCTCTTGGCCAGCGCTGGGAGCTGCCTTCTCCACCAGACTTCTTTCTCAAGGGTAGGTTCTACTGGTGGAAAGATGGTGGTAAGAACCCTCTGGGGCCGAGGCTGGGGACCTGTTAGCAGCACATTCTCCCTGTTGTGCTATGAATACAGGCAGCCCTGCTTGTAGTGTGGCCAATGCACCAAACCTGTCAACGTGGCCAGGATGCTAACCCCAAATAACACAGCCAGTTGCCAGGCAGTGCCTGGTTTTCTTCTCTGGAGTCAAGGGGAAAGAATGTGGGCGGCTCTGCGTGTCCAGGCTGTCAGTGCCATGGTGGTGGTCAGCCCCTCTTGGTGCTGATTGCCTGCTTTGCCATGGGTTGGGAACCAGCACTAATCCTCTCTATGGATGCCGTGTGGGCAGCAACCCTGAGCTGGGGCAGGGCATGGCTCTGGAGTGAGTCGAGGTGGTGCTGGAGGATATTACTGTGCCAACTTGTGCCTCACGCTCAATGTAACATGTTAGCTTACCACATACATGGCGTTGCTATATCCCATCACATCATCCTGTGATGCTGGGATGATGGTCCACAAGCTGGGGTCTGCCAGACCACATTGTCTGGCACAGGATCTGCTCTTTCTGATGTCCCCTCTTTCCTGAAGCCCTCAGAGTCCCACAAGGAGAAAGTTATGGGCTCTGCAAACCATTCCTGCAACTGACAGCATGTTTTTTTTTGACTCTCAGCCTCTTCCTTTAGACACAGCCAGCAGTGTCTTTGGTGCAAGATCAGAGGGCTGGTTGTCTTCATCGCCTGGAGAGTGTAAGCCCTGGCATGTGGTGGGAATGGCCATGGATGTTGGGATGGAGGCTGACTTCTTGTCAGAGAGCATGAGAGAGACCAGCGTAAGGAAGGGTATCCCTATCCTTGAATCAGCAGAAGATGGTAGATGTCTTATCTTCCTCCGAGAGTATTCTGGGATAGACCCAGTTATCTCTCAGCAGAGAATGTAGCTGTTTATGAAGGGGTGCTATCCACTTAAAGATGTGCATCTTTCACATAGTTATTTCCATCCTGCTGCTGAGCTGGGAAGTTTCCTGGAGGCCAAGAATGAAGGAAAATTCATGCTCGCGTCCTGGCTGGGTCGTGCAGCGCATGTGTCAGCACTTTGAGTGCAATCAGGTTTTGTCTGGTCAGTGAGTTTCTTCCGTTGGTTGGGTGGGCCTTGCACAAGCCTTCGGGGGAGAGTGAAAGCGTTTTTAGAAAGTGGAATATATGACTGTGAAACCACAAGTGACGGAGGGTCTCAGGCGTGGGTAGTGATGCCCAAACGGCTCCTGGCTTTCAGGATGTTAGTCACTGTCACTATCGCTTTCCTGGCGTGCTGCTCCCTGCTACCCACCTTTTGTCAGTTTCTTAATTCGCCATGAATCATGTAGGATTTTGGGAAGTCCATTTTCCCCTCACTATCTGTACAATCCATAGTGCCTCGCAACTGCTACTATGACATAAAAAATGTTAGTAAAATAACCACAACACACTCATTTTGGCAACAGATGGGAATTCAAATTGACTGTTTCCCTCTATACTTAGGAGTAAAGCCACAGGTCCTGAAAAGGCTCCAGTGGGTATGAGGCTTAGCACGCATAAGTGTCCATGAATATTTGAGGTATGGTATTAGGAAAAGCTTTGTCAGGCTAGTTAATGCTGGGGCAAGCAACCTAAGGGCTCGATGGGTCATCCTTCCTGGGATGTTTTCAGAGGAGCTTGGACTAGTATCTCCCAGAGGGTGCTGCTGGTGCCTGCGTAGGGTCCCTTTCATGTCTACACTTCAACAATCTATCCTACTTTTTTGAAACAAAGTCCAGTTCAATGTCTCTGTTTTTAGACTTGGAAGCTCTCTGATGGACCACGCTAAGCCCATGGAGGGGACTGTATCCATCCATGGCCATCCTCTGCATGTCTGCTATGTCACTGACTGAAATGACTCCTGGGGGAGGGCTGCAGAAGGCAGAATAGGAAAGCAGAGTAAAAGTGAGGAACGTGCTGGAGTAGCGGTGCCAGTTGCATGCTGCAGGAGCTCCTGGAAGGGCTCCCTGGCAGAGGCACAATCTGTCCCATGCAGCTCAGCACAATTATCAACCCCGGGAGCTGTGGCTCTGGCATGGAAAGGCAGCAAGTCTCACCAGACCTGGGCATGATGGAAAGGACACTGGACTGAACTCACCTGCAGCCTGTTACCGTGTGGGTGCATCCAGTCTCTTACCAGAAGCCTGGAGACAGAGAATCTGTTCTGGAATCCCAGACATCATCATGCAAAGGGGGTTAGTCTGTCACACAACCCTTGGTTAAGCATCAGGGTATAGTGGGTACTAAAAATCCGTGACCCCTGAAGATGACTAATTAGACTCATGGAGAAAAAGTCCCTTAAGTATTGTTAGAGATGAGGACAGCCTCTGGCCCAGGAAGTCCTGAGCCACAGTCAGCCTGGGAGAGTGTACGGAGGTAATATTGCTGTTGGCCTGCTCCTCTTCTCCCTCAGGCATCTGCTGTCAGCCACTGTTGGAGACAGAGCCCTTGGTTACGTGGATGCTGTGTGACCCAGCATAGCTGTGCTTCTTCCTTACGTGTGGAGCCACAGGGAGGCTGCTGTGGCATGTGGAGTTTTGCCTGTGACTAGCTCTGTCATATCAGATCATAAAGATTTTGTGAGTGAAAGCTTCACAGTGCCAAACCAGCATCCTTTCTCCTTTTCCCTGTGAAAATCCAGATCACCTCCCATTCCTGGGCTGTCAATGGGTGCTGTCCCTCCTCGTGTTGCTGGTGCCAGGGGGTGAACCTTGTCTGCTGTCCCTGAGGATATCCAAATGTGGAGTTCTGTGGAGCCATGTGAGAGTGAGTCCTTTTGGCAACCGTGTTTAAACCCTACCTCCATACTCGCAGAAGGAAGCTTGCCAAGAGGGAGGTGACCTGTGGGAGGTGAAGAGTGAGAGATTAGATGTCCCTTTGGCATCTTTAGATAAACACTGAGAATTCCCCTGGGATGAAACTGCAGAGAGGCCTGTGATGAGGAAAGGAGCAGGACAGTCCATGCACAGGGCTGCAGCATGCCATTGGGTACTCGGAGGGAGCTGGTATTCATGCCTTGTGAAGGTCGAGAGGGCTGCTGAAACAAGGTCCACATTATGCCAAGGCTGAGGGCCTCTCAAGAAGCTTCCCCACATGGGTCCATCAGGGGTTGGTGTGGAGAGGCAGGCGCAATGCCTTGGTTTATGATGGTGGCTTGGAGAGACCCTCCTGAGCAGTGGCTCCTGCCTTGCCCGTGGCATGTGGGGGTTTGGTTTGCTGGCAGGAGGTTCCTTTCCCAGGCTCCTGGAGGAGCTTCTGTTGGTGGAAAGATCTGCCAGTCTCCTCTTGCTCCTTCTTCCTCTTTTGCCCGGTGCTTTCCTTTGGCATCTGTGGCTGACATAGAGGGTTTTTTTGTAATGCTGCTTTCCTTTCCCCTCCCTGAAAGGCGGAAAAGACAGGGATGGAGCTGAGAGTTCCCCTTTCACACCAGAAGAGATGACTTTGGTTAACTGGGAAGAGCGAGGCCGGCGCTGGCCAGGCCCTGGGCCGGGAGCTGGGGCACCCCTGCCGTGTCTGCGCAGGGTCGAGCGCTGCCCCCCAGCCCCTGCTCCCAGCCCTGTCCCCCTGTGACCTGCTCCCAGACAGGACGGCCACACGGC
>JAOEHX010051404.1:0-15619 GCA_025448015.1 Bolborhynchus lineola
TTTAGTGTGAGGTGTCCCTGCCCATGGCAGGGGGGTTGGAGCTGGATGATCTTATGGTCCTTTCCAACCCTAACTATTCTATGATTCTAATATAGGGCTATTGTCAAGAGTATGCAGAAAAGTGATGAGGAGAGGTAAGGCCAATTTGGAACTATATCTGGCTAAGGATGTTAAGGACAGCAAGAAAGGCTTCTTCAAACACATCAATAATAAAATGAAAACTAGGGGAAATGTGGGTCTGCTACTGAATGGAGTAGAATGCTGGTGATAGGACACAGAGAAGGTAGCGATACTGAATACCTTTTGTGCTTCAGCCTTAATGCCAAGGCGAGTCCTTAGGAATTGAGACAAGGAGGGGCACAAAATCACAAGATGAAATATATAAACCTTTAGAATCACTCTTAAGTAATGTTAAATTTGATGGCTTTGTCACAGTAGCAATGGAAAATTACTGAGGTGCATGATTCACAGAAAAAAACACCTGGGTACAGCTAGAGAACATACTGAGAATTCTTGTATAAGATAAACCATTGTAGTTTTAGGCCTTAATGACCTTAGTACAAAATGTGTGTAAGAAAAACAGCTGGAAGAACAGGACATAAGGATAAGGAGTATCTGGAATGGCAGGGTCCCAGGATGGGCTGCAGTTAAACTAACTGATAAGTAGAAAGACAGGATGATTGTTATGTCTATAGTGTAAACAATACAATTAAGCTGGTATAAGTATCTACTGCGCATGCTTCAAGGGCTGCCAGAAGAGATGAAGACTGTTGGAAGAAGTAAACAACCCTCAGAGACCACACCACATTTTTGTACACATATGGGGAACTTTCTGGAAAATGCTGTAGTCCATATGTAGCCTCATGAATATGTATGTATGCCCAGCGGCTATATAAGGACAGCTTTTGTAACAATACAGGGACACACGTTAGGAGGCGCTATCCCCTGTGTCTCCCAGCGTCGCAATAAAGAATACTGGCTTGTCAACTTAAAACTTCGTTGACAAGTTTCTTCCTGGAGTTTTCTCTGAATCAGAAACCTTGGCCTAGAAGACTAGGCAGAAGGTCTGCAGAAAGAAGTCTTTCTCTTGGTTGAGGAGGATTGGGTTATAAATCATTTAGACAAACTTGACATCTACAAGTGCATGGGCTCTGATGGGGACATCATTGATAGGTCACTCCTGATCATCATGAAAAGGTCACAGCAATCAGAAGAGGTGCCCGAGGACTGAAAGAAAGCAAGTATCATCCCAGTCTTCAAAAAGGGCAAGAAGGAGGAACCAGGGAACTACAGGCTAGTCAGCCTCACCTCAATCCCTGGAAAGGTGGCAGAATGACTCACCCTGGAGGCCATCTCTAAGCATGTGGAAGACAAGAAGTCGACCAGGAGTAGACAGCATGGATTCACCAAAGCGAAGCCATGCTTAATCAACCTTCTACAGTGGAACAACTGGCTGAATAGATGAGGGGAGACCAGTGGATGCTTTCTACCAGGACTTCAGCAAAGGTTTCATCACTGTCACCCGTGACATCTCCATTGGCAAGCTCAGGAAACGCAGGCTGAACAGGTGGACAGTGAGGTGGCTTGAGAACTGAGTAAATGGCAGGTCTCAGAGGGTTGTGATCAGGGCCACAGAGACTAATTGGAGACCTGTGACTAGTGGTGTCCCCCAGGAGTCAATACTGGGTCCAGTACTGTTTAAATTACTCATCAATGACTTGGGTGAAGGGATAGAGTGCTTTCTCAGCAAGTTTGCTGATGATGCAAACCTGGGACAAGTGGCTGATACCCCAGAGAGCTGTGCTGTCATTCAGAAGGATCTAGACAGGCTGGAGAGATGGGCAGAGAGGAACATTTTGAAATTCAACAAAAGAAAGTGCAGGGTATTGCACCTGGGAAGGAATAACCTCAGGCACCAGTACAGGCTGGGGCTGACCTGCTGGAAAATAGCTCTATGAAGTACCTGTAATGTGCCCTTGTGACCAACAAGGCTAAGGGTATCCTGGGCTGCATTAGGAAGAGTATTGCCTGAAGGTTTAGGGAGGTGATCCTCCCTTTCTACTCAGCCCAAGTAAGAATGAATTGTAGACCTAATGTTTAATTGTGAATTTATTTATTCCTTCCCTTTCCAGGAATTTCCTGTTGATAGTCATTTCTTCATCACAAAAATGCTTTCTCAGGAAAAAAAATATAGCTGGGTGTTATGTCCTTAGAAATATATTTGAAAGCCAGTAAAATTGCAGAGAAGGTAAAATTCTCCTCTCAAAAGACTCAGTGATTTACCACCATTTAACCTTCAACACCTGCAAACACTAAACGTCCTGCAGGTAAAAAGTTCAAGCAAATATAAAACCTCACACACAAGAAGCTCCCACAGTTCAGAAAGTCTTTCATACTAAAGAGCAAACACAACAAATTGTTTGGTGCTGTAGGTTCCTTTTAATAGCTCTATGACATTCAAGAACATAAAACTAAAACCTGCCAGAAGTCAAAATCCAAAGAGCACCAGATAAGACACATGCTTACTTATACATTGTACACTTGATACATAGAAATAGTCTTCACACTGAGGCATTGCATTAGGTAAGGCAAGCAGCTGTAGTGTGTGCACCCCAAATTACTAGAGGCTGATGGAGCTACAGGAACTGGCCTCAGGTAGCTCTGTCATGCAGACAAAAGAAAAAGTGCAGAACAGGAGATTAGGGTACTGAAAAATATCAAGTGAGATCCACAGTCAGACTGCTTGCTAATGGTCCTTGCTGCTTCTGGCTTGGCTGAGCACTTCAGCCTGTGCTGTCACCTTCAGACTCTGCAATCTGTGAGAAGTGACAAGCTTTCTCAGAAGGGGTAGAAGTCAATCTTCAGAGGAACTGTCTTTCTTCCAGTGCCTTTTCAATACATTGAAAAAGCAGAAGAGAAGGCACTGTGAATCCCTCCTCCCGGCCATATGTCTCCACTTCCAAATGCTGGTGTAGTCATCATGTCACACCAGAGTGAAGGTGCCATCTCCTCTCTTCTGCTTCCCCTGGCACTGGCTCCCTAGACTGGTGGGCAGAAGGTTTTACCATGAAAAGTAGCCTTGGTGGACATTGCTAATGGAGCCATGCCCATGCCTGTCCAAACTAGCATCTGGTGACTTTTTCTCTCCTGCTTTGAACAAAAAGGAAACAAACACTTCCATGTGTGGCATTCCCTCAGTCCTCTTTTCATAGGTGTAAGATGAAGATTGAACTCATAGTAATACCTGTTATAACACTTCTAACAAGAATGAAAACAGTTTTTCCAGTTCTTTAAGAAATACACAAAAATATTTAGAAAATTGCACCAATTGCCCTATCTCTTAAGTGACTCATTAAGAAAAGAGACAACAGACAATGCATTTTCCTAATGACTCAGGAGCACAAGGTGCCTGCAAAGTTGCATGTTGCTGCCCCCTTCATTTCCAACTCTATGGATGGATGCACAGATTCTTGGTCTGGTCATATGGTGACAACAACGACATTGTTACGCTGACCAGCCACCTGCACTGGCACTAGAAGTCCCACACTGTATTTGCAGTGTGTGTCAAAGAAGTAAGCAGAATATAAATACAGCTACCTTCTGCTGCTGTAAATTATACTTACATCTGTGCTTGGCATTTTGGCTCCAGGTAAATCAGCGCCGCTGATGTAAGCAGCGAACAACTCACGTTTGAGAACAATTTTCCTATCCTTTCTCTCTGTTCCTCAGACACTACAGATTGAACTTTGATTGCTTTGCTCTGCCTGTATCATATATAACCCTGTGAGGCCCTGCAGACTCACACTGTTTGTGGTGTACAGTTAAAAGCAGCAAGGCTGCATACCTATTTATTAATCAAGAAGGTATGCATAGCCAGGCACTTCAGTCTGCCTTCTGGGACTATCTTTTGGAGTTGGCAGTGACTACTGCTAAACAGACCTCTGAGAAACAATGTTAATGACATCGATGGATATCATCACAGGGCTCAGTCAGTCTTTTTTCTTTAACTGGAAGCACACTGCCATATTAACCTTGATGAGAGTTTAATTTCTGTTTGGGTTTTTTAAATCTAGAGTCAGATTAAGATATTTTTTCTCTGAAGCAGTCAAAATGTTTAATATTTTACCAAGTTGCAGAAGTAATCAATAGTATTCCAGAGCATGTTTTGATACTGCCAGATAAGTGATAGTGACTAATCATAATCACTGCTAATATAATACAGTTGTGCCAGAGCTCAAGAAAAACTACTAATAATTCTCATGATTTTAACAAATTATTCACAGTTCTTAATTACAAAATCTGCTAATTCATTATTTTGGCCAATTTCTAATAACTTATTATTTAAATTCAAGTAATTATGTGAGGAAAAAGACTGCACTTCTCTTTAAGCCAGTCTTATGAAGGAGCATGTTGTTAGGACCTCAAATTCTCTATTTGGTTTTGCAATTAGGAAAATAAGCAATCAATATAATTTATTTAATAAAAGAATATGATTCCTCAGGTCACACTAGAAAGCATGCTGAATCTACAGGGTAGTTTCCAGTCCAGGACCTTCAGAAAAAGAAGAAACAGCACCTTGGAATTGAGCTTTTCTGTCTTCAGCTCAGCTTCCTGACAGAGATGGGGAAATGTGCCTGTGTGACTGATTTCTACCTGGTGGTACTTAGGAATGAGTCCAATTACAAAGTGCCAGGTTCACTGCACAGGCAGAGGACAGCTGGCAGAAAGGTTTGCTCATCTCCCAAACCCCTGCAGTAAATTGGCTTTTCAGGAGGGATGTTGAGGGTTTTAGGTGTTCAGTGAAGTAGTCATTAATCCAGAAGAGAAATGAGGCTGCCCACATGGCTTCAGATGACTGCCTCCTGTACAGGATTTCCAAAGGAAAACAGCCTTTATTTCCCTTTGGATGCTTTTTATAGGTTTGCAATGCTCTTTTTTACCTGACAGACAGTGAGATGGCATGACAAATTTCTCTTACCTACTTTTAACAAAGCTATTTGACTTTTTTGTTATTGTATCAAAGACTGGAATTTGATGGCTGCAACTGGATTATTTATTCTGCCTGGCATTTCCACCAGGCTTTTTCTTACTCTCAGATCAGATCTTACTGTACTTCTTTGGTATTTAACTGTCTCCACTCATGATCTCCACAGATCTCCCTATATTCCTATAATGGCTGCTTTGCTCTTAGAATCTTGTTCAAAGTGCAGCCAGGCTTTGTGATCTATAACCAGTACTTGTTCTCTAAATGCAATATGATGTTGAGATTGTTATCTCTAATACAAGCTTTGATCTAATCTCAAATGATACCAGCAAGCCATGAGCTACACGCAAACCCCTTTCTTTATGGAGATGGCAATTACAAGAGCATTTTGTTAATACTACTGAAAGTGTATTGCAAAACCCAATGCATAAAAAATTATCTGATCATGTGAGTGTGGTGAAGGACATATAGAATACTTTATAGCAGCAATGACACTGCATAGTGTAAATCTCTCTCACGTGCTTTAAAGAACGTGAGCAAAGTTCAGACCATTACATGAAAGTCCTGTCCACTAGCTGGAGCATATGTTGTGCAATACCAGAAGCCTCCCCTCCAAAGGTCAGAGGGAACTTGCACTCATATGGTATCTAAAGCCTGAAAAGTGAGGCTGGGCAAATCAGCAGGAGATGCTAAGCTAAGAATGGAATAAAGTCAATTTAATACTCCCTCAGAAATACAGCAGTGTAAGTCTGGTGCACAGTGACAGAATCAGAAGCCTAAAATGCAGAGGTTGAATGTTAAACCTGTGCCTGCTGAGGGGCAGAGTCCAGGAGGAAATACTCAGAAATTTCTCCCTATTTTCAGAAGTGAAGTCTGATCCACTAATGACTGCCCCTCACCTGCACCTACATGTCTGCCTGGGGTCTTTGCATGCCTTTTGGCCAAGAGTCCTGCAGATATCTTCCACTGGCAGCTATAAGGGCAGCTCAGGGGTTGCGATTGGGACTGGTGCTGTTCAGCATGTTTGTTGGTGACGTGGACAGTGGGATTGAGTGCACCCTCAGCAGGTTTGCTGACAACACCAAGCTGTGTGGTGCAGTTAACACGCTGGAGGGAAGAGATGCCATCCTTGACTGGCTTGAGAGGTGGGCCAGCGCTGTATGCTGGGCTGCATCAAAAGGAGTGTGACCAGCAGGTCAAGGGAGGTGGTTCTTCCCCTCTACTCTGCTGTCATGAGACCCCACCTGGAGTACTGGATTCATCTCTGGGGCACCCAGCACAAGAGGGATCTGTTGGACTGAGACTAGAGGAGGGCCACAAAGATGACCAGAGGCCCGGAGAACCTATTATATAAAGACAGGTGGAGTCAGTTGGGGGTTTTCAGCCTAGAGAAGAGAATGCTCAGGGGAGACCTTATAACAGTCTCCCTAGAAGGGGCCTACGAAAAGTCTGGAGAAGGAATTTTTACAAAGGCAAGTAGTAATAGAACAAGTAGGGATAGCTTTAAACTGAAAGAGGGTAGATTTAGACTAGACATTAGGAAGAAATTTTTTACTGTGAGAGTGATGAGACACTGGAAGAGGCTGCTCAGAGAAGCTGTGGCTGCCCCAACCCTGGAAGCGTTCAAGGCCAGGTTGGATGGTGTTTTGTGCAACCTGGTCTAGTGGAAGGTGTCCCTACCCGTGGCAGGGGGATTGGAGCTGGACGGTCTTTAGGGTCTCTTCCAACTCTAACTGTTCTATGATTCTAAGATTCCTTTTGAACCTGACCCCATGCTCTGAACAGTTTGCATGGCCACTTTGCCTCCAGCTTGCTCCTTCTGTGGTGCAATGAAATGGCCTGGTGAGGTCTTCTCCCATGAAGATGGAAGGTAGGAGCTCCAGAAGATTAAGCAAAACTTTGAGCCCTTCTTCTGGACCTTCCTTGCCGTCTCTCCCACATACTTACTTCATATTGAAGCTTATATTGGAGCTGAAACTATTAGTAGAGCTAAGCATCCTGCCAGATTTATTTAATTTAAGCTCCACCTACAGCTAAGGTTTGAATTTACTCCATACCATGCACACAAATGGACTCCCAACAGAACTACTGAGTTTGATGTTTGGAAGAGTTTGGGTTGTTTTCCACAGTTTTTCATATTTCAGCTTGATGTAACCCAGAGTACTAACCGTATAATTACCAGTGTGTCTGTGAATGTAAATATATGTGAATCAAACTTTGCAAAAGGCTCTGATACTCTCTGGAAAGCTCATCTTTGTGCCTGAACAGTGGGGTGCTAATCAACACAAATGATGAGATAATGGCAGAGGTTTCAGCTGGTGGTAGCACTTAAGATGTCACATGTTCTAAGATATTTTAGATAAGCTCTGTTGATATCCTGAAGATACAAGAATTATGTGACTTTAGGGGTTGCTAAGTGGTTATAATTATGGCCTTAATAATGAAAATCTAGTGATAATGTATTCTTGCTTTACAACACTTAGGTTCTATTTACTTGTCGAAATGCATTCATAAAACAAAAAACTAAAAAATTATACTGTATACACAAATATGTAATTTTATTTTGTCAAAAACATTTTATTTTAATGTCAGAGATTTTCCATATGTTTGTATTCAGATTTTGAAGTGCATCAGGAAAACAGTGAAATCAGGACAAGATGGAAAACATCTTGTCCTGATTGTGTCTTCTACCATGATTATGACCAATTTCACTCAGCATTTGGGGCACAGACCAGACATAAAATAACATATAATTGTGACTACTGATGAGATGACCTGAGACATTCAACTTCCTAACATCAGTAGTTGGCAAAACTGAAAGCAAACTGCTTGTAATACAATGAAAAACTTGGTGATGACATCTTTAGATATTTTTCTTGTTCATGTTGATATTTTTCTTGTTGATATTTTTCTTGATCATGTTCTATAATCAAGAAATTGATGCATTTTTTACCCATTCTTGGCAAAATTTCATTGCTGCTGACAAAGCTGTGATCTGAAGTGGAAGCTTTGCTTGGAGTGTTCCACTTCATTTCTCAGCAATTTTCATTGTTTTTTTCCTGACAAATACAAAAGTCTATGTCAGTCCTGTGACTTTCTATACCTTCACATTAATAATCTCACACATTTTTCAAGCTCAGCAAATTATTGCTACAACCCATTCACTGAAGCAGACATAAATCAGCTAGACTGATTGCTGGGAAATGTTTTCAGCAACAGTAGCTTCTGGTGTTCACCCTTCAGTGTTGCCCCTGGGGTTTTATAGTGCATAAAGATAAGGCCCCATTGGTGAGCATTTCTTGTTCAACAGTCTGTTCTGAGCAACACTTAATTTCTTTCCAAATAAAAATGTATCTACTTGGAATAAAGTTTCCTTTACTGTAAAGATTGGCACCCCTTTATCTTCTGTTGATTTCTGAACACAATTCAAGTTTTTCTTTTAAAATGCAGTCATAACATTTAGAAAAGGAGGATCACTCTCAATATGACACATCCGTTTCTTCCTTCCCTTCTTCTTGCACTTCAGCAAGTCCTTAGCAAAAATCCTGATAGACCCAGCTGAGATGCTGACAAAATCTCCATGATCATCTCCCACTGGTTTCATCCCGTTGCTCTCAAGCAAGCCTTCAGCATCTGCTTGGTTGTGGTTTTTTTTTTTTCCCAAATCCTACATGTCTGCAGATCTATATGAGCTGAGGTAGAATTATTTGGAGGTCTCTTATTTGTACATACAGCTGCTAAAGGCTTAGCAGTTATGCAGTTCTGACAGTCATTGCTACCCTGGAAGCTGCTAATGCCCAAGATAACCCTTGGTAACTCCTTACGTATTTTTTTGGTCTTCACTTCAAGTTTTGAGGCAACCACAATGCGTACAATTCATCTTTTGATGTCATCTCTCATTGTTAGAGCTGCTTTAGGCAAAATCTCTTCAATCTCCATTGCTTTTTAATGAGCATGTGGCAGCTCCTTTTAGCACTAGAGATTTTTTTGCAAGCTTATCCATCAGCAAGTTATCTACACACACACGTTTCCTGTTGGTATCACAGAGGATGTTTTTGTTACTTTCCTTGAAACTTGGCATATGGATCATGAGGGGATGTCGTGGTTTAAGTGTTGTTCTTAGACTGAAGGCAAAAACACAGCACTGCAGTGGCTACCAAGGAATAGAACAACTTGTTACAGCTGAACCCAGGACAGAGAGGTGCCCATTGATGAAGATTTTTATTCATCACATTCCCTGTGATCTGCTCACTGGGGCCGGCAGAGCTGTGGAAGCAGGTATCCTTATCAGCTTCAAGAAGCAAAGACTTTTTTTTTTATGCCAAATAAGCACAAACAGCAGTTGGTACATTACGTTTTCTGTTTCAGAATACATATCACTCTCACAGTCTTAGACTGGCCTTTTTTTGCTCACTTTAGCATGCAAGCAGCAGCAATCTCAGTGATAATGAGCCTCTGTGTCAGCAGATGATCTCTCAGAGCAGTGAGGATCTTGTTCTTTTTATTTGCTATAGCCCCTGGCACTTGTGTGTCTGCAGCTAGTTCAGCACACTTAACTAGCATTGCACACATACTTTATAAAGTACCTGCTTGGTTTTGAAAGAAGACTGATTATTTTGGCTCTCATACTGTTGCTTAGTGATTTCATAGATGTTTCTACCTTCAGTCACTGCTGTCCTGGAAATCATAGAATGGTTTGGGTTGGAATGGACCTTTAAATATCATCTAGCCCAACTTCCCTGCAGTGAGTAGGGACACCTTCCACTAGATCAGGATGATGAAAGACCCACCCAACCTGACCTTGGACACTTCCAAGGATGGGAAATCTACCACCTGTCTGGTCAATCTGTTCCAGTATTTCACTGCCCTCATCATAAAAAAATATCTTCCTTGTATTTAGTCTGAACATACCCTCTTTTATTTTAAAAACATTAATCCTTGTCCAGTTGCTACACACCCTATTAAAAAGTCTCTCCTCATCTTTCTTATAAGCCCCCTTTAAGTACTGAAACACTGCAATAAGGTCTCCTTGGAGCATTCTATTTTCCAGGTTGGACAACCCCAGCTCTCAGCCTATCCTCATAGGAGAGGTGCTCCATCCCTCTGATAGTATTTGTGGCCCTCCTTTGGACCCACTCCAATGAGCCTTGCTCATTTGGCACAATCAGCACACACCAGAAGCCGTAATTATTCCCACTGTAAGAAAGCCAAGGCATTTCTGAAGCCCCTGACTGTGTAGTATTGCATTCATTCTCTCCTTTGGTCACAACCAGGTATGGAATGATTGCAGAATTGGGCAACTCTCAGAACTTGTATCAATATTTAACATGAAGTGGCATTAGGATTTTCTGCAACTGCATAAATTGTAAAGGTCTTCTGTGCTTACTAGGAAGGGGACGGACAGGCTCTCTATTTTTTCTGCTTAGCTTCACAGAGATGACATTTACACTTTGGCAATAAAAACTGTATGAGCTGTAAAATGCATGAAAAAGAAAAACTAGTCAGAACCACCATGTACACCATGTATTGAACAACCTGGTTTAGTGGAAGGTGCCCCTATTCATGGCAGGATGTTGGAACTAGGTGGTCTTAAAGGTTCCTTGGAACCCAAATAATTCTATGATTCTATCAAGGCCTTAGTTCTTCAAACCTGAAGCATAGCTTAATATATTTCTTGTATTTCAGAGCAGTAATAGCAGCTAAGTACAAACAAAATTGATATTTGGCAACCAGTTATTATTTCAGGCATCATCTTTGGGAAGATACTTTCCTGCAAAGGTTAACCCTTCATTCCCCATCTTGTGGACAGAATGCAACTTGATTCTAGTGCAAGGTGGAGCTTGTATATTGCTGTAGCCATTGACACACTAGCTCCATGGGTCTGCTCCTCTAGCACATTCATCGCTAGCACGTTTTATAAATTCCAGTAAACAAGCAGGGGCTGGTGAGCGCAGGATGCTAGGTCTGCCGGAGCCTGCAACAGGCATCTTGTCACCTTCTCGTGCACCCATGACAGACCGGTACCGAGCCGGGCGCAGACAAAACACACACTCGGACGCCGCCCTCCACCGCCGTTTCCGCGGGGGTCTCACACCGCCCGTCGGGCTGGGCCGGGCAGGGCCGGGCGAGCGGGACAGCGCCGGAGAGGCGTGGCTAAGGGTTACCTCCTCCTCCCTCCCCTCCGGCCAGAGCCCGTTGGTGGAGGTGCCTCGGGTTCCCGCCCAGGGGCGGGCGGGACGGAGAGGCGCTGCCCGCCCGCCACAGTCTGATCGGAGCTTGTGTTGCTGCCGCCGCGGAAGGGCGATATGGAGGCAGGGGCGAGGATAGGGCGCAGCGACATGGCCGGGAGATACGACGTGGTCGTGGTCGGAGGCGGCATCTCAGGTGGGTTCGGGGCGGCGGCGCTGTCCCAGGCCATCCCCCGGCCTTCCTCGGGGCATCACTCCGGTACTCGGGGTCGGGGCGATCTCGGATGGACGGCGCGGGGCCGGGGAGCGGTGAAGCCAGGGTTGGCTCATTCCCATGGCTGGCTTTAAGGCTTAGGCGATGATTATAGAGGGTGTCTGATCCCCAGGGGCGTCCGCTACGCTTGGGGAAATAAAAAAATAAAACAAAGGAAAAAAAAATATCCCGGTTGTTATTTTATCACGTGTTGGCTGCTGCTTGCGCTGGTTTGTACTTCGTGCTCATCAGAAGAGAGTCCGTAGGAAAACCGACTTTATACTGTCCACAGGTGCTCGAGAATGCAAGGATACAGGCTGGGATTTTTGCATCCCGAGAAAGATGGTGTTTTGAAATTGTGGGGGTTTAGGTTGGTCTTGCAGCACTGGCAACTGTATTCTTTTGATAAATGCTGCAGAAGGACATCTGGAATAGCTGTTAAAACAGGGTTACAATGACGAGAGCTGGGCTACAGCCAGCCAAATTCTCCCAGTGCGATGGACTCTTCACACTTTGCTAGGAAATACTTCTCCAGACACTCGTCAGATCTACTTTAACACTGGCAGGTACACTGGGACCCCTGATTCTCGTGCTTAACACCCTCCCCCCCCCCCCCCCCGACCCAGCAATAATTGTTCTTACGGCACCTTACTGTGCCTAGAATGAGAATGGTGCAGTGATGGAGAAAATCTGTTTGGTTTGTCAGTTGCGTAAATACTGTGTTAGCAGCTTTGGCCAGGATTCGGTTTTCGGGGAGTCTTTACTTCACTAATGATAACGGTGAGTTATGTCTCTTCAGTGATGCTACAGCCGTTATGGCTATAGGTAAAATGAGTTTTTATTAGAATTGAGGAGGAGTTGGTGAATTTCCTTTCTTTAATCTACAGTGAATTAATGCATTGAACAGCAAAGTTTACTTAATTATATTATATAATTTACTAAAAGGATATTAATTGTTTAATTTTTGTGACAATGTAGTTATGTAGAAATCTGTAGACAGAAAGAGTTTGAACATAGCTTTGCTTGCATTTTTCTTTTATCAAATGCCTGGGTATTTTTCTCCTATCATGAGTCATTGGGTCTTTATGCTTAAGGTTCATGTAACAAGCAGAGGGCCCTTAGGAAATTAGCACCCTGTACAGCTGCTGGTGATGTGAACTTAACGTGGTTTTTAGGGCTCTGAGAAGCTATTTTTCTCTTGCTTCTCCAGCTTTCCAAACTGTAGCAGTGATTTGGAAAATGCATCAAGCATTTCTAAGTGGTATCTTGCTTCACTAGTACAAGAATTAGTAAGTTTCTTCAGAACACTTATGCCTTAGACTAACGCCTGGTGTAGAGTCTGAAATGGAGCCAACAAGGAAATTCCAAGGCATTGCAGTCTCTGAAAATTTGTCAGTGGCATTAGGAAGACAAATAAACATATCATAGTACAGGAACATTTTTCTTACCAGTGGAGACCCTTATGTTGCTCCAGTAGCAAAAAAAATTGGTGTTTGCCTATTATGAATTACCACTGACATCATTCAAAGAAAGCGGCCTTAGAAAAATAGATTATAAATGCCTTATTTAATAATTAGTCTATCTTCAATATATAATACCATTCGTAGCTGGGCACTATAATTCCTGTCAGCTCCTGGTTTGTTTTGCTTTTTACACATCTTCTCTGTTACCACTGTTCCTGTACCAAGGTACCTACACCTCAGTTCTGTCAGAGGTTAGAAGCTCTACTTTCTGGTCTTAAAAAACGTAATCTGTAACCAGAACTTTGGTACTGGTGAGATTAAAAACTGTGCTCCAGTATGGACAGAGTTTCCCCTTAACATGTCTCTGTCTCCAGTCTTGACTTGCGGCTGCTTATTTCTCTGAAGATCTATCTGAAGTTGTCTTACCTGCTAAGATTACTGCCTTCTCTCCTTCTGCTGTATATTAAATACTCATGACCTGATGTTTGCAAGAAAGAATGGAAAACTTTGGGATAAACTTGTTATTTACCAGAAATACATGAAATATACACCAGGTATAAACAAGGTGCTTGTTAATATATTGAGCATGAGCTTCCCAGCAGTGAGATTGTGCCTTTAAAAAATATTTGTACAATATTTGCAAAATAAAGCTCAAATCATGACTGGCATCTCTGGAATTATCTATTCCTCAATGTGAAGCGTGCTCTTGAGAGCAAATTTCTGTACAACCTAACATACTCTACTCATCTGTGCTCCTCTGCTCTGTATGCACACATCTGTATGCAGCCATTCACAGGGACACAGAATCAAGCCTGCCTGTAGGAAGCTACACTTCAGGGGTGGAGGAAGCTTCTGCAAAGTGTGCTTTACAGTGGGGAAGCCCTTGGAAGAAGGACTCATTTCTGGTAGACTCTGCTGCTGATATTTTCCTGCTGTACCCCATGGAATCATGTTCAAACAGACCACACTTCATTAGCAAATACCACACTTCATTAGCAAATACATTTGGACCCCTTCTGAGAGGGAGCTGCAGAGTTTGAACTAGATTCTTCTTTTCACATGGGCACACAGGTTGAAAATGTGGGTCATGGCCAGGAAAGGCCCCAGGCACATGTTTGTATTATTCTTAATGGATAATGTCCCCTGTAATACAGTTAATATTAATTATAACATTTTATACACTAGCATATGAAATAAACTGAAGCTTGAAGTTTAAGACTTTCCCTGTACCCACAGGGAGTTCTTAATTGTATGCCTTGAATATTTCTCCCATTTTCTACCTATAGGATTTTCTACTGAGCTAAAAAGGGTATTCTGGTTTGGATTGATATTTACCTTTTGCTGGTACATTTTGGTTTAGGCTATTAAATTCCCTCATTTGTTAAACATAGCAAGCTGACAGTGCATGGTGTGCCATGGGGGTATGTCAGCTTAATCAGCAGGCTCATAACCCTGACATCCCATCAGAAAATCCTCTGTTGCTTGGATTAAGGGGCTACACTAATTGAGGACTAGGACATTGTCATCCTCTATGTTGACTAAGTACTGCATGGATGACTTCCATACATTGTCCTTTTTATGCAGCAGATCACTGGTATACTTCTTCTGACACATTGTCCGCACCTCAGCTGTTATTTGCACCTGAAGCCAAGGCCATGGTTACAGGGAGATTTATATTTTGGCATCCATAGCCCTAGGATGCAGTGTGCACAAAAGCTCTGAGATAGGAAATCAGTTACAAGGTCCAGGATGCTCAGCCACTCTTCGGGGATTGATAGTTAATGACTGGTCAGCATTAAGTGCTCAGAGAGTTTGACAGAAACCTCAGATATTTCAGCTTTTCAGATCTAGCAAATGTCTGCTGCCTATGTGTGATCTGCAATTCTTCACAACTTTGTAACTGACCCTATTGCAGCATATTTTCACATGGATAACAAACTGCGCTATGATGACTCAAAGGCTATCTCCTTGCCAAATTTTAAATTGCTGCTAGAACTTCCAAAATAGGAATAAAATAAAGACCCGAATTTTCAAAATCAAAAAAATGTTTGTTTCATAAAGGTTTAGAAATAGCCAATTTTGACTAAGATTTTCCAGCAAGAAAGAATCAGCCTGAAAAACACACCCTGAAAATTCAGTCTTAAATAATTCAAAATCTTGCAAAAATAGAGTGTAAGCGAAATACGCTGCTTTGTTTCAGTGGGAAGTTTGGGCTGTACTTGTGTGCCAGCCTCACCTTACACATGAATTTTGGACGCTGGGAGCCAAGTTTATCAAAAGAAGGCAAGGGATGTTAAGAATGTCTGTCTACATAATGCAAAACACAGGCATATTACAAATGGAGAACAATGTCCAGAAGCAGACAAGCCCAAGAAATCTTGTATACAAATATCTCTTGGATGACATTTCAGCACATCATGTTACAAGCACAAAACACAAGGGAAACACAGTCATCATTGAAACTTACTCTGAAGATTATAATTCTTTGATATGGACAGTTCTCATTTCCACATAAAACCACATTTGCTTTTAGCTAGAAACAAGGAGATCTCATGGCTCAACAAAACAATCCTTAGATTTGCCAGCCACATGCAGGAAACAGCACTATTTTCTGTTGCACTTAAGGAGTAAAAAGGCCAAAAATTGTAGGAGAACCTGGAATGTAAAAACAGTAGCAATTAGTCTTTATACTGAAATAAACCGTATGAAACCCTATTAAGGCATACTCTGC
>JAOEHX010051405.1:0-19302 GCA_025448015.1 Bolborhynchus lineola
GGATGTGTGTGCAAGTAGATTGTCACTAGGAGAGGTCCCTTTGCTTTTTCATTGAGTAACTCTGCGGTAATTATAATACACACAACTAACAGAAATAACCCAAAGTGTTCTCCAGACGTGTATACCTAGACTGAGCTTTGGAAGCTTATGCGTGAAGAATGAGGAATGACTATGAGAATGTCTTTGAGGTATCGCTTAGCACTCTTAAGTGCATCCATAAGCAAGTACCATATGCTATTCAAAAGATAATAAATGGTAAAACTGGTTATGCCTTAATAATATGTGCATCTCGTCAGAATGTGGCATTGAGTATTGAAACTTTTGCACTTCGAAATCAGAAGGGTAGGACTGTGTGACAAGTATCATCAGGTATGACAAATAAAAGATTACACCTAGGTGTATTAGGCACACGAAAGATGTTATCTAAATAAAGCTTATTAAAACTGGTCAGACTTGCTCTCCATGATGTATTAGGCTTTCCTTATCTAAATAAGGTCTGTAGCAAATTCATCTCTAAGTACAAAGTGCGTATAACTGGTGTTTGTCAAAATTTTGGGAAAAGTGAGAGGACAAGATCTTTGAAAGGGTCTTGTTGAAATGTTATTCTCTGATAAAAAATTGCACCTATAAAGTCAAAAAAGCCCACCATAGTGCTTATAAAGCTGTGAGGTTTTACCTTTCTTTGTCTGGTTTTTAATTTTACTTTCTGTAGCTGTGTCTACAGAGTGCCTCTTCCAAGTACTGTAATTACTGGATATGCATTTCCACACCATGACTGCTACACTTTAGCACTTTAAAATTTCCTAATGATCTAATAATACTTGATGCAGTCCCTGTACCTTAATAGTAGAGAAATCCTTATTATGTTAGTGAAACTATAGGTAAGGATTAAAAAGTCAGCAGAAGGTGTTAAGGCTTATTTGTTAATCTTATGGTTTGTAAAAATAGTATGCTGTAGTTCAGGTATGAAGCTTATTGAAGGTTTGAGAGCTTTTTTGGTCCCATTGCCCTGTTCTTCAAGAGCATTGCGATATGTCAGTGTTCGGATAATGAAACTTACAAGTATTGCAGCTGAAATGTGAACACTTGTGGTTGTTGTGTGTATCTGTATTTTTTGGCTGGTCAAAACCCCTCCGCCAAGGCTGATGCTTTTTTCGGAGTGCAGTGTTCAGTGCTGCTTTTGTGTGCAGATCTTGTCATAAATATTGTATTGGCAGTTAGTGAGAGTGGCTGGAGAGCCAGCCCCAGCGCAGTAAGGCTCAGTCAGGTAGTTCTGCTGGTGGTGGTGGCATTTAAATTACCTTAGAATATTTGACTGGGCCAGGGCTAACAGAGAAACATGAGCTTGGAGGTGTACTGTAGTAGGAGCCTGATTCTGAAGTCATGCCTGTCTAGCCCACAGAGCATAGGACAGTGGAGTTCAAGCTGAAAGAGCTCTGTATTCCTAACATCTGAATGCAACTGTTTGCAACAGGCATTGTTTAAATTGCGTTTTCCTCAAGCCTGTACATGAACTACTTACTTAACAGGGTCTGTGTAAAACTATTTCATTTGTACTCTGACATCGTATTTATTACATCTGTGTTGCATTTGGCTAGGAGCATTTCAAACTTTATTTATACCAAAACCAGTCTCTTAAAGCTGCATGTGCAATTCCCAAATTATGTTAACAAATACTTGCTGTTATAACACTTTACTACACATCCCTGGGATCCACTTTATATACTTTCTATTTGCTGGAATTCTACATTCACGTGGTTTGGGGATTTAGCACAGGTTTAATTTACGTTAAAATGAATATTGGTCTGGATTCTTCTCTTAAATTGTATGGAATTAATTATAGCCTTTAATGCTTACTACAACCTTATCTTGGCAGTCTGATAGATCTCTGTGACCTTGGTCTTGCTGGAACTGCAGTCAGCAGTGAAACTGTGAAATAATCTTATATCATGAAGGCAAACTCACTTGTGTTAACTGGTGCTTTTGTCCATCAGTTATGGCATAGGAGGAAAAATCTGAGCAAGTTTTCTCCAGAAGAATCTTCTTGTTGACTAAATTTAGGATTATGTTGTTAGAAATAAGTGCATTCCTGGTGAAGCAGTGCTTGGGTTGACTTGATGAAGCAAAAACAGTTGGCAAGGGAAGAATGTGATTTTTAAGGTAGGAAACAAAGTGTCATGCTTTGAGGCGTAAAAATGACATGAACTTTTGGAAGAAATTTAGGATTGAATGAATTTGCCTTTTTTCACTTTGAAAGTCTTTGAAGTGCTGAGGATTGCATTTTGGACTGTGCCCTGTGCTGTTCTGTCATATTCCTGTGACAGTGTCGCTTGTGGAGCAGGTTTAGTGACTGGGAATTCTTTAAGCCTAGGTAGGAAGGGTCAGTGCCATGCAACCAAAGCTTCAAATACTGAGTGAACTTCTTTCCTCCTAAATATAGGATTAATAAGTATTTTCATGGCAATAACAATAGTACAATAATCAAATAGGTGTTGATTATAATCAGCCATTGTAGATTATTACAGTATGATTGCATCCTACAAAGGAAGAGGAAAGTAGATGTTAACATTTTATTGGCCAAACTGAATGAAATGCAAGAATAATTGGAATTGGGCAGAATACAGTAATTTTGGGATTCTCTGTCTTATTAGAATGAATAGCCTTGCATTTTAAAGGAGATGTGTAATTGACTTCAGTGCGTGCTGTTTGCAATACGCAAATATTGTGAGTTGCGTAAATGTGGCCTGGTACTGAAGTATTTGTTTTTGAAATAGACACTTAAGAAGTGAGTTGCTTAATTGGCTGACAGTGACAAGAAAGATGGTTGAAACAACAAAGTGATTGGAAACTGAAGTATTCTGCTAGCAAACTGGGCTGAATTGAGAGTTGGTGCTTGTTCATGAGTTGAGCCTTGCTGCTGTTGTCTATAAGCTGTTGCCCATGCCAGTTTGAATAAATACATCTTTGATTTTGGGCAGTGTTTGCAGCCCATCCTCTGAAGCATGTTCTGAGCTTGGTCTATCAAAGGCCACTGAATTTTGTCAGTGTTAGGAGTTGCATAACTCCTTTGTGAGTAATTACTGGCAGTGACGTGGATGACTCAGCTACCTTGTTTGGTGCATCTCTGAAAACCTCCACAATTAGGTTGTGTTATGTTAAGAAAAGAAAAGAAAGTAATAGTATTGCGTGTACTTTGAATTAAGTGCCCTCAGCCGTTGCAACGGTGTGCAGGTTTTTATAAAGGCTTCTGAGAGCAAGCTGCCTTAAAAAAAAGTGTAAAAAGAAAAAAAAGTAAGCACATTAGTAGACTTAAAAGCAAAACAATGAATGTCTTTATGCATTGAAAAGTGCTGCAGTATAATAAAGATGATGATTCTGTTTTTATATACCACTTTTAAAGATCGTTTTGGAAATCTGCAGTGGTGTTCCGAGCCTCTAAAAGGAGCAGGAGGTTTGTTTGAGGTAGCTCCCCTTGATACCTGCAGGGTAGCTTTGGAGAGACTTCACAATAACCCTGAATCAGAAGAATGGTATGACTTGTTAAATTGCATCAAATTTTAATATTTATGTAGATTAATTTTTTTCTATGTTAAGAATAAAATTCCAAGTATGTTGTTTCTGTCAAGTCTAAATGCTAACCTTTTCTAGTGTTCTCCTATCTGCCATTAAACATGACTTAGAGACTGGCTGCTTTATGCCCTTTCATTCTGGAGTTGCAGTTATCTCCTAAGCAGCCAGTAGTAAAAAGATCTCAAGTCCCTTACTGGTTTGTGTCTCATCATAGCTCTAACTGATCTGAGGCACATGTAGCTCTCCTCTAATCTCTGGTATCAGGATCAAAATGTTTTCTTAAAATCAGTAGTTATATGTTGCTGCAAGTTTGTTATCCTATCTTGAATGTATTACTTACTTGCCACAGGAAAAGAACATTGTAACTTTCTGCAGTAAGGTAGATGTCTGTTTAAGGTAGATAGCTTTATCTTCCTCTTTTGCTTGGTATGTTTAAAGAGAATGTGAGTTACCTGCCCTCTTCCCTTTGTGAGAGGAACTGAGGGAATGAGGCTAGCAGTGGATGAGAGAACTCAGCATCAGCCTGCAGAGTCTCAGGTGGACACTGCCATCAGCAGTCATTCTTCCTCTGGTCACATTGTAGTAGGGTAGCTCCGCTATTGATGTAACTCAGTGTTGGGTAACCCTGACAGCCCTGCTTCGCACTCCACTTTGTGGGGCTGGCTGCTGTAGCGAGGAAAACTCTTCCTTCCAAAAAGCATTTCAGCCCAGGCAATAAAAAGTACCAAATCCTGCTTGAGCAGCTCCACAAAATAGAAATATCTACTGTTTAAGAAAAACCAATCTACAGTTGATTGGAGAAAACTTGTGAATGTTTATAGGCAAACCAGGTGCCTTTAAGCTTCAGTTTTGTTCATGGTGACTTTTAGGCATTCAGAAAAGAAAAAACCCCTCACCTGTTTGTCTGTTCATAGAACCCCCAGATTTCTCTAACCTATCTCAGAAAATAAGATTCAGTAAGCCGATGTGTTGCTAATTAGATTAATGATGCAAACTCTGTGCAGATGTAATTCGGAATAAATGAGGAGCAAATGTGGTTGTCTTCACAAGACTTTTTTCAAAGGATATTTTATTTTCAAAGTCTTTTCAAAATAATTGAGGTTTCTAATGTAAGTTTGCACTCTAACATTTTGAAATAAGTATTTGAAGTAATACTTCTGTATGTGGGGAAGCAAACTGGTTATTCCTGTGTTCATTTGGAAGAACTGAGAGGTCTGGGTCTGGTGACTGTAGCTGTGGTAACTTAGCAAATTAAGCACAGTGAAGGAGAAACCATAGAGGATGCAGAAGCCTTTGTTCATCCTTATGTAGAATTTTACCTGTTTGAAGCCAGACGAGATTATATGTGAGTGGTGATGAGTAACACTTTCTACTTCTAATAATAGCATGATTATAAAATTCCCTGTTCTTCTTGTCTATTTTTTTAAATTCTGTTTGAATGCCTAAATGGAGATGTGTAGAAGCAGGGCAGAGTGAACCAGCTTTACACCTTCTACAGTTTTTCCTTTTAGTTAGGCATTTTGCTGACCATTTGTTTAGCTTCTTTCTGCCAAAACCTATAGACCCACCAAACCATAATGCATTTACTGTATGAACAGTTAAAACGTCTTTCACATGGGAGGGAAGATGGTGCAAATCTTTGGTAATACTGGAATTCTTCTGTAATTATCAGAGGGAAAACATGTGCAATAGTAGTTAAGCCTTTTACCAGCTCACAAAAGCCCTTTGGATGTTCTCCTAAGGCAGTAGGGTATAGTCCCAACGAGTCATGGGATCCATTGCAGCTATTTAAATCAGGAGGCAGTTTGACGTCGGAGGATTCGGTCTCTTAGCCTGCACCTCTGGAAAAGTAAGTCTCTTACCTGCCAGGTGTCTTATCTTTTAGGTAGCTGTTCTAGTTATTTGCATACTGATCAAGAATGGGGAGTATCTTCTGTCACTTTCACGTTTTGTCTGTGGAAAGCATACCTGTTGTTTGCTTAAATATCTGAGTTTAGTCTGTGTTTTAATGACAGTTCATATTTAAAATGTTTGGTTAGTTGCAGAACTTCAGCAGTACTGAACAACAAAATGATTCAAGGAATAATGGTACTTGCTTCTTGGCAACCTGATCTAGTTGAAGATGTCCCTGCTCATTGCAGGGGGGTTGGACTAGATGACCTTTAAAGGTCCCTTTCAAACCAAACTTTTCTATGATTCTTTCACCTGTTCTTACAGAAACATGCTTTACAGTTCTTTATAACTAAATATGTGTGTTCATAGGTATTTAGTAAGGACTTGGAGTTTGAAATAGTTCAGTGTATGTTTGTGCATAAATATTCATGATTATATCACTATAAGGGGTCCCACTTGGTTGTGGAAACAGTTTTGGATTTGGTTTCCACAGGGATGGGACTTTAGTGTTAATTTTTTGCCTTATATAGTGAGTATTTTCATTGCTGAAACTTAGCCAATATAAGTATCTTTACAGAAGAGTAATGATTTGATTTTTGTCATTGAAATTTGTAACTGAATAACTAAAAAAAAGTACTAGGCTTTGGGTTGCAGTCCAACAGGTTGGTGGTGGTTTTGTTTTGTTTTAACGGACAGTGACCACATTCACAAACAAAGAAAGTGAAAACATGGTTGTGAGTATCAAGCAATAAAAGTAGATTCAGACAATAAAAGTAGATTAAGGCCCTTGAACATGAAAGTCTTTGGACTTTGGCTGGCATCCCATTCTTTGTAGAGACTGGACAGGAAAAAAAGCTATGTACAACAGTGAAAGGGAAAAGTCTACGATAGGAAGTTGTTAATTAAGAAGGCCATAAAAATCCAATAACTGAATGCACTTGTTTTGCCAGAAAGCTGAAAGTATGCTTTATATGGCATGCTCAGGACCTATGTAGATCAAATAGCATGCTGATTTTTGTTTCAAAACCCTCTTCTAGAGGTGACAGCTTTCTGTATCTGATTGCTTGGAATTAAGCTGCTGTTTTCAGTGTATCAGGAGTTCTTCTGGCTGGTAGTATTGCTTCCAGAGCTTAAATTTAAGTTGCAATACTTGGAAAATGTTGACCACATTTAAAGAAAGAAAAGGCAAAATGCCCCAGAAATTCACCTCACATAAGTACATGAGTGAAGAGTTGTGTTTGATTTCTGAGCACCTGGATTGTGGACACCCATTTTACTACTGGGTCCCCTTAAGTTTTTGGAAAGCTTTGGTGTCCCTCACTTTGGTTCACACTTGAATGTAACCTTAGTGATATTCTGAGAAGAAAATATGTGACAGTGAATCAGGGACCGGTTTGGGTTGGAAAGAACCTTCAAAGGTCATCTTGTTCAACCCCTGTGCAGCCAGCAGAGACATCTTCAACTAGATGAGGCTGCCCAGAACCACATTCAGCCTGCCCTTTAATATCTCCAGGGATGGCACATACCTGGTTCATGTCTGGTCTGAATTTTTGGCATTATTTCTTGATATATTCAGTGAATTAATACAGCAACAAGTATATTTGGTGTTTTGTCCATCCCAGTATCTAATCTGGTAAAGATATAAATGCAAAAAAGGGTTGTTACGTAGCAAATTTATTAGTAGCATTGTAGTGTATGTGAGATTTCTGAATCCAGGGTAATGGGTTAGTGGTTTTTGGCCTTGAGAAATTGCAGTGGCAGTGCTTGATAGGCACAAATAATGAATATGTTGAATATGCCATTGCTTGGTGAAACTGACAGATTATAAGTAATGTGAAATGTGTGTATAAACTGTCGTTAAAATAAACAGAAACATAGAGTGAAAGTAACCAAAGCCTCATGCAACTTTACTTGATAATTTTTTCTTTTCTTTAGTGCATCGAAAAATGAGTGCTGGTATCTTGACAGAAAAATTGAAGATTTAGCTTTATCAAAAAACATTCTTTTAGCACTTAGCTCTTGAAAGCTGTACTTGAAATCAGGGGTCCTAAAAGAAGCAGTGGAAGTGGTTGAGGGTTTGCTTAGATGATGCAGTCGTGGTGGTATAAACCTGTCCCTTCAGCCCTACCCGTCTGTTGAGTTTCCTGCTTCGATTTTAAACAGGGGCATGGTCTACATTTCAAGTTCTTTTTAATTGTGTTTTACCAATTCACGTACTGATAATCATACCATAGCTCAGTATCTTAGGCATGTATTTTAAATAAATTTATAACTACAAGAAAAATGTGTCATTACCTGGTCTCAGAGCTTAGTTGGTTTCACTTCTGTTTTCAGGGAAAAAGTGGTTTGAGTTTCCTCGTGTAATTTCTGGTTAGTGTTTTGCTGTGTGAGATTGATGCCACAGGAAGGTAGAGATGCTGAACAATTAGCATACAAATAAATTAGCAATTATCACTAGCAAAATCTATAATTGGCTTCCCCCATTTTGTCAGGTATTTCCAGTTTTTAATTAATGCTTTGGATGTTTAAACAGAGCATGCCCTTTAGTCGTTTTTTTTGTCAAGTTTCAGTTGTTAAGCACCATTGTTACTTAGAACTTTAACTAAATAACTTTTAAACTTTTTTTTTACTGTGACTATGGACTCTGTCTTCTTTTTACTGCTGTTTGAAGGTGGGGAGGGGGGTGGTAATTGCTAGCAAGTATTGTGCTGATTTAAGAGCATGTCATTTATTTGCTTCTGTCCAGATGCATATCATACTTTACTGCCTGTCGAAGATATGTTTTTGAAATTGATACAGAAGTATTTTAGCATACAGATCTACAGTTTCTGAAGTACTTAAAATTTGAGTATTCTATTTGCTATTTAAATAACTTCTGAGGCAAGCCAATTTTTTTAGGAATCTAAATTTTTAAGGAAATAGGTAATCATTTTGGGCGTAAGAATTCTGTGGTGTGTGTTCTCTGTACTGCCTGCTCTTGCACTGCTCGCTCTTGCCCTAAAAAGACTAAATCACTTCTGAATCTTTTCTCCTGAAACTGCAGTTAGCTGTCAGCCGCAGGTTTTAGGTGTCTGAAAAGCATCTGCAACATAAATCTTGTGCGTAACAGAAAAGTTTGGTGTTACTGTCATCTTGTATGGATGGTATCTGTAGCTTTTAAAGAAGGAATTTTAAAATCATTCCAATTAAATAACACTATAGAACAGCATTTACAAAGGGATATGCTAAATCATACATGAGAGAGATGCTAAATACAATGTCTAAGTAGTAGTAGTTATTTGAAACTCCAGTTTTTGAGTGACAGGAACACAGTTTCCATTTGTGTGCTCTGAAATGTGAATTGGTCAAATGATGAACTCTGATTATTTGAATTTTTAGGCCTTAACTTTGTTTTTATTTTCATTCCCCTTCCCTTCCCCTCTGTAGCTAAATGGCCTTAAAATGGCAGATGAGCCTATGGAAGAAGGTGAACCATATGCCTACCATGTAAGTATATTCAGTAGATGTTCAGTTGAGACGCTTATTAGCATGACTTGCTTTTGAAGCCAAATTCATGTATTTTGTGCTCTTTAATAACTTTGGAACCTGTCATTTTATGTGACCAGATCTGAAGAGGCTTCAAGGCTCAGAGACGATTTTGAAAATTAGTAGCTGGGTAGGGGCCTAGTTTGGGAAAGTTTGTCACACGAGGTTATGGAAAACAGATTCTGTGTGCTGGAGAGAATGTTTACAGATCCCTCAACCTTGGAAAATGCTCTGTCCAACCTTGAACCATTTATCCACAGAGCACTTAACATTGCTGTTATTACACTGTCATCTGTTCTTTCTTTCTTTTTTTTTTTTTTTTTTAAATATAATTGCTGTACATTTGCCTAGAGGGTGCTTAATTCCTGCAATTTTAAAAGGGAATTTTTACACCTGTGTGTTAATTTGACTTGCATAGAAATATCCCAAATAAAGCCTGCTGAGCATGATTTTTGACCAGTGCCTCAGTGATGTGCATATTTAGGAAATGCTAAAGATCAGTGTTCTGTATATTGGCTAAATCTTGGACTGAACTTCAGGCTAATTCTGTACATAGTGAAATGCCTGAGCTCACACGGAAAAATTTGCCATCAGTTTTCAGCATTCCCATCCATGTATTTTTGAAAAGAATCATGGAAGAAGGTATCAAGTAGATTTTACTGCCAGCTGTAACCACTGCTTTGTGTTGCAATAACTTCTTAAGTAAGTTATTTGGAGAATAAACTCTTGGGGATAGAAAAGTGGTAATTGGACATTTCCTGGTGTGGAGTAAGTAAGTAGTGGTGTAGTCATGTTACATGTAGCAAAGAAAGATGAGCAATGGGTTGTCTCAATCTTTCGCTGTACTTGAATCAGAGGGATGTTGCTGAGCTTGTTTGTTAGGTGCTTGGAGCTACATACCAGTCAAGCTATAACAAAGTAAGATGGCACAAAGCCATAAATGATTGTGGCATTTCTTTCAGTGCTTTGTTCTCTTTAACTACTGAAAATGGTTACCTCTTGTGCCAGACAGCTCAGTGGGAGCTGGTACCTGAACCCTGAGATGGATGTGCTGTTCAAGCAGCAGAGTGCAAAATCAGATAACCAGATTTCCAGTTCATGGAGACCAAACCAGAAATGGAAATGAAACTGGTTCAGCTTCTTACCTGTTAGTTTCTTGCTGATGATGCAGAGGTCCTCCCATACTTCAGTCATGTCAATTTTTAGTACTTTAATGATGGTTAAGTGAGATCTTTTGCAAAGGTAAAACAGTTTATAAAAAATAACTCATTTCATACATCTCAAGTTATTCTTTATTCGCATGGAAAACATTTTTCTCCTCAGTTTACATTTAGAAATACTCTGTCAGTCTCTGCAGCAGCCACATGTGATGTCACAGGCTAATGACTCAAGGTGGGTGATAAACAGAAGAGAGGGTGAGCTCTTAAAGATCTTTTCTCATGCATAGGTTCACAGCGTTAAGGAATACAAATTAGGATGGTGAAGTAAAAAGGCATTTAAATAGACTATTTACATATTTCATAGAAAGAACCACCCATTAAGTCTCTTGTACAACTACACAACTTGCTGCTTTCATCTGTTGTCAGATGACTTGAAATGCTGGTGTTCTTACCTGCCTTAAATTCCAGGCACGTGTTTAAAATAAAATATGCGCATCTTTCCTATGAATATTTACATGCACAGTCAGCAAGGTGGAGGGGTGAAATGAAGTTGACATGTATACACTATATAGTAAATGTCTGTCAGCTGTTTACCTTTTTTAGTGTGTTGTCTTCATAGAACTGTTTGGGTAGGAAGGGACCTTAAAGCTCATCCAGTTCCAACCCACTGCTATAGGCAGCGGCACCTTTCACTAGACCAGGTTGCTCCAAGCCATGTTCAACCTGGCCTTAAACACTTCCCCGCACACAAGACTTTCTGTATTTAGCCTGACTATAGAATGCTTTTTTTTTCCCTAAAGCTAACTGTTTCATTAAGTGATCAGGTCTTTTTCTGATGCTATTTGTACTTGTCATTGAAGGAGAGCAATTCACTGTAGGTTGGTAGAGTGTTTTTCTGGTCTCTGCTAAGAAGTTTTGAAGATGAAGACCTAAAAGAGGAGGCTAGGAGGACAGTTAATAATAATTTGGATACCTTAAAAGCAACGTACTGCAAATCAGATGGGATTTCCTGATGTGATTGGGATGTATTTGCTGTGTACAAGAAGTTCATTGGTATTCTTGATAGGGCTAAGGGATGCTGCTCCTTTTCTACATGTAAGTTGAGGTTGCTGTTCTAGGTCTTAGCATGTAGTTTTAGGTTTCAAGGGTGCTTATTTTGACATCTTGCTTGTTTTGGCTTACACAAACTTCTCTTACACCATGGAAGCTGCAATACATCATCTGATTTGTTTTCATCATGAATGTTTGTCTTTTCACAACTGAGGGTGCTATGCTCTGCTTTGCTGAAGATGAGAGTAACAGGAAGAAGTCAACAGATCAGAATTACCCTCAACTTTCTGAAAGTCGTCTCCAGACAAGATAGTCTTGCTATGAACTCTGCACCCCAGAGCTGTTTCTTCTGTTGAATGCAAGAATTCTGAGTTCTTAAGATGACTCACAAAGAAGACATTTGTGCTCTTCAAATGATGCATATTCCTCTAGCTGCAAATAGATGACCATATTTATTATTTGCTGCTGTGAAAAGCAATAATTACTGAAATGATGAAATTCAATTTAGCTTTGATTAAGACTATTTCAGGAAAGGGGAAGATGACAAGACTAGCAACTGGGAAAACTAAAGGTTGCTAAACAGAAGTGAAGCACAGAAGGATCATCTTAGGCTTGGTTTAAAGATTGTGCATTTATTCCTTTCATGCAAGAAAATCCATCTTTGCTGTAGCTGTAATTTATGACAAAAGCAAATAAGCATTATTTGAGAATTTTACTTCCATTTAGAAATTTCTATTTAAGAAAGGATAGATGGGAAAATTCTTTATTTGAACAGCTTTCTTGTCATCCTAGAATTTAAAACATTAAGAAACCAAACCAAAACAGAACCCGCTCCCCTCACACACACACACACACACACCCCCAAACCAACCAACCAACCAAAATTCCAACTAATAAAAGAGCAGGCATTTGCATGCATTTCTAATGATACTTGATTCATTCAGGCCTGCTCATTGTTGGGTTTTGTTTGTCTTGAAATAATAGGATGAAGGAAGTGTGAAAGAAATTCCTATTACACACCATGTGAAAGAAGGCTGTGAGAAAGCAGATCCAGCCCAGTTTGAACTACTTAAAGTTCTTGGACAGGGATCATTTGGAAAGGTAAGATAAGTTTTTATCTGATGTTCCGTTTGAACCTGCTTTGTCTTACTCCCCTTATTTCTGTAATTCTACAAGGGAAGATATAAACCTAACGCATCTGAGTGCAGATAGATATGCCTGTAGAAATTGCCCTGTTTTGAAGTTTTTCATCCTGTTTTGCAGTTGGGTGGGAAGTGTTATATTTTGCTATGATAACATTTCTGTCTTGTTTTTAGAGGAAAAGGTGATGTCTTTTTCCATAGACCTGTCCAGGCATCCAAGAAAGTTACTGCTGTAGCAGAGTTGCTGGGGATGTTTGAAAAGACACTGACAAATTTAATCTTTTTCCAATCTTACTCTGGTGTCGAGGCAACGCTTTTTATAGCAGTACACCAAATCATACCAGGCACTGAGGGGCAATAGCCTCAGTCTTTAGGCAGAAAGGGTCAGTCAGTAGCAAATTTTAGGAGGTCTTCCATGGAAAGCTGTGGTTTGCTTTCACTGAAAAGAGGCATGTTTGTGCTGCATTTGGACTGGCATCTGCAGTTTCATGGGAATAATGGTACCAACAGTAAGGAGTTTGACCAGTGGGAAGGGACCTCAAAGATCATCTGGTCCAACCTTCTAGGCCAAGCATGACCTAGACTAGATGTCCCAGCATTCTCTCAAGCTGAATCTTAAATGTGTCTCGTGTGGGGGAATCCACCATTTACCTGGAGAGATGATTCCAGTGGCTGGTTGTTCTCCTCCTGTGTGCAGTTGGAATCTCCCCAGGAATAATTTGTGCCCATTACCCCTTGTCTTTTTCATGTGAAAAGATTTAGGGGTGGGTTTTATACAATAGCTCTTGTGTTGACAAGCTCTGTTTGCCTAACGCTGTGGCTATCTGAAGCAAATCCATGGTGTTTTCAACTGCTTCAGGGCTTTGTTACACCATCTACTGAGGAATCGGGCTGAATAACTCTGTTCCGTATAGGTTGCTTTGCATCTTCTGTAGCTTAGGTTCATGCTTGGGAGGCACCAGTGGTGTAATAGAAGCTTCTGGAGGCTCTTTCAGAGGAGGCAGTGATTTGTCTTCTAATGATGGTACTTGACATGCTATGAAGGTCTGACTTTTTTTCAGTATACAAAATTTGTATTGACATAGATATGGGAGAATGATTGTGGTAGTTTGGAACTTAAATTGGCATGGCAGGAAATAACCTGGGAAATGTATTTCAGGTTTTTTATTTTGCTATATCTGTCAGGTAATGTACAGCTAAAAGACACAAAGTGAACAATCGGTCAAATACAGCACATGGAAGAAATATGGCAATTTTTGTGTTACACTGATTATTTTTTTTTTTGTAGTGTACCGTTTGGAGTCACATTGCAGAAATGAAAACAAGACTGTAGTATCTCAGTCACTGGTTTTAAAGACATTAGCTGAAATAATAATCCTTGTGTATAAGAAGCTTATTTATTGTTTTGAACTAGACTCAAATGAGATCTTTTACAGATTCAAGTAGACAATAGTTTTGCACATGCTTCTGTTTTCCTGTTCTGCTGGTTTTATTTGTCTCATGGCAGGAACAAATCTCTGCACAGAGTTGTATATGGGGAGGAAGACATTAGGAAGGCATTTTGGAAATAAGGGATAGTTCAGAAAATAGTCTTTAAAGTATTTCTTCATGCTTTACAGCTTAGGAAATATTTCTTTGTCTGGTAATGTTGGTTGCCAATTCGCTCATACACGTCATGAGAGCTTTAAAGGCTCCATGCATTTATTATTCCGGACTTGAGATGTATTAAGCTGTCTTAGGTTAGTACATCTGGTACCGACCTTTTAGCCCTGACTCAGATTCTTACTTCACAGAGTTCAGACTCCGAACAACCTAAAGAAAGCTCTTGCTCAGAATCCTGCCAGCTTGGCAAGACATCTGTTTTAGAGCTTCCAAAACCTGGCAGTACTTGGTTGAGGAACTAGCTTTAAGGACTGAATGGTGACTCCTGCAAATCAGAGCAGACCTCATTTTTGTCTACTATTTGTTGCTTTCTATTGAAAAGGGAAAACAAACAATAAAGATCAATGGCTGTTGCCTTGGTAGTGTTTGTTTTAATCCATCTAGTTCATACTTCCCAGGGATCTCCCTTTGGGTTTAGCAAACACAGGGTTTGTTTTCTCTGGTCTATTATAGTACTACAGCCCATCCTCTACCTGTCTTTTCTGACATTTGTGCAGGATTTAACATTGATTCACAGAAATAGAGGGTTAAACTTCATGTCCATTACTGAATTTCTCTCTTCAGCCTTTGATAATCTGAAGCTTTAGCACCTGATCTGCTGAAGATGATCTTCAATTTGCTTAGTTGAATCATCTTGCACATGTGGCCACCTTGAATCTGCTTTTCAACTAAATGACCGATTGTTGCACCTCTGCAAGATGCAGGATTATGGAGACTTTGTCTGCAGGTTAAATAGATGGTGCTTGAGTAGTTTTGAGTATCAACTTTTTAGGTCGTTATTAGCTCAAATTTGTAACTTGTATGTGAATTCCTTACATTCTCACAGGCTGCTAGTTATTAAGTACTAAAATACATGTACAGGTGTATAAATAAATTTGTAATTGTATTACTCTACAGATGTTTTCTTATTTGCTGGCATCCGAATTATTCCCTTTACTATTTCAGCATCAACTTCATGTAATAGGAGGGCAGTGCTACAGAACAATCATTGGGCAAAATTTAAACAAAACAAAAAGCTCAATAACCTTGAAACACGATGACATTTTTCTACAAGCCAGAGCTTAAAATAAAAACAACCCCTCTCCCAACCCTGCAGAACGTTGTCAACAGCAATATATGAATTTCTCATTCTGGAATGGAAAATATTGCATACTTCTATGCTTATTTTTTAAAAAGCTAATGCCTAGTTATCTAATAATTTCTAATGAAGTATATATGTAAACAAATCTAGTGTTAAGGAAAACATGAATAAGGTAAGATCACAGAGGCCATTTTGGGTAGCTCTTGGCATTCTCTTCTGATCATACATCTTTTTTTTGTGGTACAAACATTCCTCATGATAATTGCTATTATAAGGACAGCAACTTGGAAACGGGAGCACATACCAAGCCATTTTGAAAATTGAAAGACTAGTAGTTAGGATATTACTCACTGGAGATACATGTATTTGTACTGCATGATTTTATCTAATATTATGCTTTTCTTAGTGTCAAGTTATGTACCATCTATCTTTAAAACTCCCCTGGAAAGAAACAAATAGAAAGACCTGTTGCAGTTGCTATTCCAGGGGGAAAGGGTGCTTTGATCTCGAATGGTGAGGTTTCCTTGCTTTCGTCTCACCACTCTTACAGAATTCATTAATACAGCCTGTTACAAATTTGAGACTTGGGTCTTAAAACTGAAAAAACTCTTAGGACGTTCCAGACCAGGCAGGATTGCCTTTCTCCAAGAAAGGAATAAAAAGATACAGATTTATGTGGGTACTTGTCAATAAGTACTTATTTGAATGGCTTGCTGTAAGAAAGAATGCATAGTTTATAACAAAGCTTCATACTTCAGAGAGCTTGATGGTGTACATACCTCTAATCTGATTAAGGGAATGTAATTTTGCTCTTTCTTTAAAGGTGTATACTTGGGAAAGAACACTGAAAGCTGTCTGAAATAAATAGGACATTTGCAAATGCTTTGTGATAGTTGCATATTTGATTACTAAGCTTGCTGATGCAAAAAGGCATATTATAAATGTTTGGCATCCTTTTCATTGCATGGACTTTTCGAGGAGTGGGATGAGACTAGGGATGTGCTATCTCCTTGTCTGTATGAATGAAGTTTAAGGTAAAGACATAAAATAATGTGTGTTTTTTTATTTAAGTCAGCTTGATCTTGTGTTTACATAAAAGGTTTTCAGAAGTCATTTTAAAAATGGAGTTTGTATTACCAGGTCTTCCTTGTACGGAAAATAATTGGTCCTGATGCTGGGCAACTTTATGCAATGAAAGTATTGAAAAAAGCTTCTTTAAAAGGTACGTGTGTCTTTCGAATTGGAACTTTAGAAAATGGTTTCCAGCGAACCTCTATCTCTTAAATGATCATGTAAAATTTCTTTTTAAAAGCATTTTTTTTTGTTTTATTTTTATGTTACATATTTTTGGGTGAGTTCATAACTTTTCTCTGGTGGTAGCTTGTCTAGAGTAACTTGTAAGTTCATGTTTTAGAACTATTTTAAATCTGGCCAAATAGCTTTGGTTGTGTGGTTAACAGTACGCTTTCAAACTTTAAAATTGCATTATTTAATTTTGTTTAGTCTGGTCATTATATGAAGCCAATTAATTTTATAAACAATTTTCCTTTTGTTTTAAGTTAGAGCTCTAGTGTGGTTTAAACTGCTCAGTCATTCCCTCTTATAGGTGCCATAGCAAACTAGCTTACTGGTTTGGCATTAAGAAGAGACTTTAATGCATGCAGGCTCACTATGTGTAAAGAGTGGTTGTTGCTCATTGGGGAGGAAAAAGTGATCTTAAGAGACAGAAAATATATATTCAGTCCAGATAGATAGAGACTGAAGTCAGCTGCCCAGAAATGTAGATGTGAGTTCTTTCTTGAAGTAATGTAGATTATAAGAAAATATTGGAATGTGTTTGAGGGGAAGGAAATTGAAGACAATAATGAACATGGGTCAAGGAAGAAAAAACTAGAGTTCTGTTATCTGAAAGCATGTGTTTTGTGAGAGACTTTAAAGTTATAAACAAATAAGTTCACAAGGGAAAGTATTGCTTTAGAAGTAACTTATACTCAATTTGTATTATACCAAATATCTTTGCTTCATCCTGGTCTTTCCTTTTTTCCCCTCAGTTCGGGATAGAGTTCGTACAAAAATGGAGAGAGATATATTAGTAGAAGTAAATCATCCATTTATCGTCAAACTGCACTATGGTTGGTATTTGTTTTTGCTGCATTGTTTGGAAGTTTCTTTCATACTTAAAGTCATAGCTGATCTTGTTCTTTCTTAGTTTTACAGTGCCCAAATTAAGTTATGGCAAGTTTAAAAAACAGGGCTAAAAAAGAAAGTAAATTTTAGGTTGAGTCTTCTTGAAATTAAAGATTGGGAAGATTCTGGCAAATCCTGCAGAGTTCTTTTGCTTCTCATTGAGTAAAGCCAAAACACAATAATTCACATGCTTGTTTTTTCCTTGTTTGACAAAAGAGAAATAACAGTATTTTAATGATCTCTTATGGCTGAGGTTGTCTTCTACAAGAAGCAAGTGATCATTCAGTAAATTACCTCATGTGCTGCTGAATTATTTCAGATCCGTAACAAAAGTATTGCCTTTCACTGAAATTTCCAAGTTGTAAAAGCGTTCAGATCTGTTTTGTAAATTGTCTTTGTTGCACAACCATTGATCTATTTATTTATTTGTTTATTTAAGCCTTTCAGACTGAAGGGAAGCTATATTTAATATTGGATTTTCTCAGGGGAGGAGATGTATTCACACGATTATCCAAAGAGGTAAGTACCTAAAATTTTATCTTCACTTTGTGTTAAGAGTTTTTTGTCAATATAGTATTATCTTCTGTAGCTGTTTCCCCCATATATCTTGTCATAGTCAAGTTTTTAATAACTTAGTTGAGCTTTCCTTACATATTCTAGAATAAATTTTATAACCTTAAGTAACATGAGTGTGTATTGCTTAGACGTCTTAAGTTTTAATTTGGTATCTACAAAGTGCAGTTCTTTTGTCTAAAAATGTTTTGTTGCTTAGAAACCTAATTGAAGTAAATTAAAATTTAGCAACGAAGGAAGAGGATGTGGAAGTTCTCATGCTCATAGTCAGCTTAAGTGCTTCTGGAAGCTTGCATCTCTGAGAGATTTCTGCTGCATTGTAAAATTTCAGAATGCTGTAATACAAATCTTAATGCTTAATCTCATAAAGTGTAAATTGAGTATTTTTGAAACCACTTCCTGTCATCTAACATTGGTGTGCAACTGCACCTTTAATTTTTCCTCTCTATTATCGCCTTTTTTTTTTTGAGTGAGGGCTTCAGAGGAGGGAATAGGATGCAGCCTATTTTTTGTTGTGGGTTTTTTTGTTTTTAAATCTTTTTCATTAAATATTTATTCTATGCTACTTTGAGTACTATGAACATATTTATGAGACCTCTTTCTCAAAACTTTTCAAACTTTCATAAAAAGTTTAAATTTTTAATGGCAATTTCTCAACAACTTCTCAGTAAGAGGGCTTTTCAGTGTTTTTACCCATGTAAATATTTTTGTATTGCTCATAAACAGGAAATAACACTTTCTTAAATGGGAAAATGGGGTATGTAACTGATCCTTCATGACATGAAGGAGGTGGTTGTGTCCCCAGTATGCAAAGTCGTGCGCTATTTTTTTTCCCTCATATACTTATTGTAAAAAAGGCAAAAGAAGTATTTAAAGGGGGGAGAGAGGTTTTCCTTTTTATAAAAGGCTGACTTTGGTTAAAGAGTGATTATATTTAAGAACTGAGCTCAAAATTGATTACCGAGACTAAAAGGAGTTCAAAAGACTTAAGCAAGCCAACTGACTGGTAAAGAGTTATTGGAACAGTATGTAGGAAAGAGGTCAAATTCTGCTTGGTATAAGGTGTTTAATTGTAGAAGTTGTGTTGTAGCAGGAAGAACTTTAGCACTAACACAGTTGGGATTACACAGTTTTCAGTATTCTTAAATATGGGATGCAAGTCTATCCGTAATAATATTTGCTAGGTGGTAGAAAGATGTATTTATTCCCTTTGGGAGTAGAATCATAGAATCATAGAATAGTTAGGGTTGGAAAGGATCTTAAGATCATCTAGATCAAACCCCCCTGCCATGGCCAGGGACACCTCCCACTAAACCGTATCACCCAAGGCTGTGTCCAGCCTGGCCTTGAACATCGCCAGGGATGGAGCATTCACAACTTCTCTGGGCAACCCATTCCAGTGCCTCACCATCCTTACAGTAAAGAATTTCTTCCTCATATCCAATCTAAACCTCCCCTG
>JAOEHX010051405.1:19402-56686 GCA_025448015.1 Bolborhynchus lineola
GTAACTTTCCATTCCAACACTCCAGTCATAGGAGCCATCCCACCATGTTTCTGTGATGCCTATGATATCATACCCCCGTAGGCATGCACACATCTTTAATTCCTTTTTTTTTGTTCCCCATGCTATGAGCGCTTGTATAGAGGCATCTGAGCAGAGCTCCAATTGAAGCCGGCTCATTGACTGGAATGGCTGGAATATCTCTACATTGCTCTGAGAATTTATTATAGGTGCTGGCAACTGGCTGGGTGTGTTGGGATGGAATGATGCCCCCGTCCCCCAAGGAGTACATAGTAGGTACACAAGGTACAGAGAAGATCACCTAAAATCATAAAAGCAACAGAGTAGATGGATCCAAAGAGGAGATGGTTGAGGGTGTTATGCCTGACATTCACAAAATCTTAGTACGAGCTGAAAAGGTGAATGCAGTGTTGTCATTCATCAGATCCCACAATACTGGAACTGGACAACACAAATTAGTAAATGAAACTGATAAAACTATTTGCTGCCACTAGAAGCTGGGAAAGCAGTTGGTAACAGCCCAGTTGCAGAAGTACCTTATATAAATGAATGGACAAGGAATCTGTAAGAGTATACTAGCAGGCTCAGATGAACATAAGGAGAATAGAATACACAAGATGGCCCATCACGCAGGCTCTCCCTGACCAGCACTTCCTGCTCTTGAGGTCAGAGACAGGACACAGGGCAAGGTGCCCGCTGATCTGATTCAAAAGGGCACTTAGGTTGTTAATGAGAATACAGCCTGATTAGCCAACTTTACAATTTGCCGTTAAAGGAGACAGGATAATTGAATTGAACAGAATACCAATTTAGAAATCAATATTTAATACACCTTCCATCACCGCTATTATCCCCCAATACAAACAACAAAGAAAATGGTGTGGAGGAGAGTAATGAAGCCACTAGTTCACTGATCACTAATGATGTCAGTTAAAATTTCCAAGATCTTTATTACATCTCCAGTGAAGTACAGAAATATTTGCCCCAATCTAACAAATGAAAAACAAGCAGAAAGTATAAAGCTGCAAAAATTGCTTTGTGATGAAAATCAAAGCCTAAATGCACGATCTGGTGCTTTACAAAGATTCCTCTTTTTCTCATTTAGAAGACATTACAAATAAAGTAACTGCTTCCACTAGCAGCCTGAAAATGATAAATGACATGTGGCTGTCCTATAATTATCCCTATTATAAATTAAAATAAAAACCCAAATAAACAAAAACCGACCTTCTAAAACATTTTTAACTTGCGCTGATTTTTTTTTTCCAAACATGTTGTATTTCCTTTGCATCATCTCTCTTCCTTTGCTTTCTTTCCTTCACTCATTCATTTCTGTCAGTTAAAGATACTTATGCATGCTTTCACATATCTTATTTCCCATAGATATGATCTGCCACAGCACCTAATTTGTATATTTTTATTATAGGCCTTTTCAGCTTGATTTTTCATTTTCAACTGTTTGTGCCTATCTTCTTCCATATTATGGGGTGAATATTCCTTTTGTGGAGCAGAAAACAATTTAAAAGCTGCACCAAATGGAACCATTAGCCTAATCCTTCTGAGTGAAACTGAGACAAGAAGGAGCAAAGTACAGTTCAAGCTCAAGTATCATTCATCAGCTCAATAAGTTCAACACCAGTTCCACTACCTTCTTTTGAGGAGAAAAAGGACATTGAATAAAGAAATCTACTTTAGGCTTCCCCATTCATACACTGATTTATACCTTTACAGAGTGCTACACAGAAGACAACTTAATGTTTGTGAACAAAGAATCAAGCGTAACCACTGAAAAACCTACTTTACTATAAAATTTTTAATGTCATTCAAATTATTCCACAACTGAGATTGGCCTAGTGTTGGTTGACAGATGGCTTTATAAACTTAGAAACTGAAAAATGAATCCAAGGAAGTGTATTACTTCGGTTTATGTATATAATATGAATATTTATCATGTGCAACTGTAAGTGTGGTACAGTGTTTCAGATAACATCAACAAAGCATGCCCATTAGCTGTTGAGAAATAGGGAAAAAGAGAAATAATTTACACAGTGGCATCAAACAACTTCAACAGATGGCCACCAATCACAGAACCATAGAACAGTCAGGGTTGGAAAGGACCATCTAGTTCCAAACCCGCTGCCATGGGCAGGGACACCTCCCACTAAACTGTGCCACCCGAGTCTTTGTTCAACCTGGCCTTGAACAATGATCAACAAACTAAAATAAATCATAATTTTTACAAATCTGGCAAAAGAAGATTTCTTTTAGTAAAAGCCTGTCTTTGTAAATATATATGGCAATTTTTCAGTTAATTCTAGCTTTTGGAGTGTAACAGAAATCACAGAAGAGGATTCAAAGAGTTCTGAGGATGCCTTTTGAACATAGATTTGTCTTATGCAACATTAAGTACAGCTTGCTGTAGAATTATTATGAATAATTTGATAATTTAGTGTTTAGGTGCATCTTTATGTATCACTGTCAAGCTAAATAATTACAGAGTTTTCGTTTATGTCAGATCTCTTTTATAAGGTGAAACCACTTGAAAACAAACCTATAAACAATTTTCACTTTAAGAAAGTCAGAATCAATACAAAGTTCATAACACATAGTAATTCTATCCATACTACAAAACCAAAAATGCTTATGATTATGTTGAACATAAGGAATATGCAATCTAGATCTCTTAAAGTTAAATTTTTCTTCTAAGCTATAAACCAAAAAATAAGAAAAGACCGTACTATACTTTCTTATGATTCTTATCCAACAAAATGGACTGGAAGGTACTCTCTCACACTTCGGTATTTCTATACAAGCCATACTGACCCCTCTACACACACTTCTTGAGAGAAATACTTATTTTCAGAGGATGAGCTTTCTGTCAGGTTATCATCCACAGTGTAAAGGCACACTAGCTTTTCTGCCTTTCCTGAAGGGTAAGTTAGGTTAAGTTGTTAGGCCAACTTAAATTGCTATGGCAAAGACAGAGAAAGAATTAGAGAATAAAAAAGCTGCCTTGATAAAGTTCTTGGCAAAAAATGTTATTGATTACGCCTGCAGAGAAATAAGCTTCTATATCACTAGGACCACATCTGGAGCTGAAATTAGAAGCGTTAAGCTTAAGATCAAAAGTATACATAATATGAAATGAAGAAAGGGATCTTTTAAATCAATAAACATTCAATCCCAGAAAAGGCAATAGCATTCTTGATCCTGTGTAGATGACCTACATTGTTTGAAAAATCCAAGACTATCACTTTATCTTAGGAAAACTAAAAAATACAGATTGAACACATACTGGAAAAAAACCCAGAACCTGGACAGATGAAAAGATAATCAAGCAGCATCTAAAACGGAGACCTCAGGAAAATTTTCTGTATTTAACAAAGTTACAGAGGAAACACGTTGATAAAAACTCTTCAATGTGCTCATCTTCTTCTAGAAAGAGTGACAAGCTCTTCACCCTACTCGCCAAAAACACCAAAAACCTGCATGCCTGCAGTGAAAAATGAGTTCTGAAAATAATGCCAGTGAAAACTCTTGAAGGTCTGGGTGACACTTTAAAATTTCTTTCTTTTAATAATATGTTTCTGCAATACAAACCAAGATAATTTTTACTTATCTCTGGAATTATGCTATCACTGTATTACATACAGTATTAGAATTTGGAAAAGATTTTAAGATTTCAGTGACAGACTAATGAAGAGAAGCTAATTTGCATTGTGCAGCAAAGTGTTGGGTTTTTTTTCCTAATCTCTGAAACATCAGCATTTCTGCACTGTTAGAAATAAAATATTTACACAACAGTCAATGCTTCCCGAAGCACAGTACAAATACAACAACTAATCAACATGTTGCTTATGTAACCACTTGTATTTCTCACGTGCAGTAACAAAGGTAAAGATGATTTCAGTTGCCCAAGTTTAATCATTCCATTATCAAGAAGTCCTCTTATAAGGATAGTAATGACTTTGCAGTGAAAAATTTTTCAAATCCCTTTCAGCCTTACCAGAGCTCCTGCCAGCAACTCTATACTTTTCATTTAGGTCAGTGATATAGAAAGGCTGCATTTTAAGTCAGAACAATGCTCAAAAGCTTCTTTAGGATGCCTGTGAACTTTTTCTGATTACCACAACTCGCTGCTGGGGAAGGAGAGTGAATCTAGAACTACTTGCTTAAAAAAGCCAGTGTTAACTTAGATCTGCAGACACTGCTTTCTTTTCAGTTCAACTGGGACCATGCTCCTTCTGCTTCTTCCTCAAGAGTCAACTCCTCAGTTATTTCAACATCTTCATAAATTTAGTTATATCTGGAATGTTTTTTGACAAATTATTATCCACTAGGTTTCCCTCAAACACAGGAAAGCTGTAAAACAGGTATCTATTATTCCTATACGAAGACAGACTGAGCAAGTTAGGCCTGCAGAAGAGAAGGCTCTAAGAAGAGCTTTATAGCTGCCTTCCAGGATCTAAAGGGGACTACAGAAAAAGTTGTAGAGGGAGAGGGATTTTTTAATAAGGGCCTTTAGGGATAAGAAAAGGAGTAAAGGTTTCCAGCTGAAAGAGGGTAGATTTAGATTAGAGAAGTTCTTCACTACAAGGGAGGCAAGGCACTGATACAGGCTGCCCAAAGAAGTAGTGCCTGTCGCAGTTTCAGCTCAGCCATAAATTAGCCATGCAGTCGTTAACTCACTCCCCTCATTCCTCCCTCACCCTCCTCCCGGAGGGATGGGGAAGAGAATGGAAAGAATGTAACTCCCACAGGTTGAGATTAGAGCTGTCCAGTAACTAAGGTATAACACAAACCACTGCTGCTACCACCAATAATAATAATGAGAAGGGAATAACAAGGGAAGAGAATAAAACCGCTCACCACCCGCCGATCGATACCCAGCCCAACCAAGCAGTGATCTAACCCTTCCGGGTAACTGTCCCCAGTTTATACAGTGGGCATGATGTGCTGTGGTATGGAATACCTCTTTGGTCAGTTTGGGTCAGGTGTCCTGTCTCTGCTTCCTCCCAGCTTCCCCTGCTCCCTGGCAGAGCATGAGGCTCAGAAAGTCCTTGGCCAGAGTAAACATTATTGAGAAGCAACTAAAAACATCGGGGTTATCAGTGCTGTTCCCAGGCTGAAAGTCAAAACCACAGCACTGCATCAGCTACTAAGGAGAAAAATGACTGCTACTGCTGAACCCAGGACAGCGGGACAGTGTTTGCAAGTTTGAGAAGGGGAAAGGGAGAGGGCAGCAAAAAACTGGGCCAAAAGCAAACCATATGGTCAGAAATTAATTTTGGGTCCTTCTTTTCCTGTTTCAGAGTCAGAACAAAGCCAAGCAATGCAGAGATGCAGCAAATGAAGCAGGTGATGCTCTATTTGCAACTGAACTAAGATTTCTCTCAGCAAAGATCCGCCAGCAGGCTGATTTTGATAGAGCACCGTCCAAAGCATCCCGGCTGCCTGTTTGAAGTCAGGTTTCCCAAAGTCACCTACACCCAAAGATTTACGAAGCAGCTTCTAAAGAACATCAACCTGATAGTCCCCTACATTCCCTTTCCTTCGTGGGCATGCAAATCTCCCGCTTTTATTACAGAATTCATAGGAGACCTCCTTTAGGGACTTCACCCAAGAAATAAAAGCTCCCTTAAAACAAGTTTGAAAGCACAAATGAATGATACTCAAATTGCCCTCAGCCGGCCCAAAACAGATACGCAGTCCCCAGGTTCCCTGTGTATGGTAGCATTCTCCAGGCAGGAACACAGCATATGTCCAGAAGGACAGGCCAGCAGTCCTGAGCTGGTTCATGAGTTCAGACTTGTCCCTCCCTGCTCACGTAAGAGTTTACACCAAAGCACGTTTTACCTGCCTGGCTCAGCACAGAACAAGCCTAAGGATGCTCAGTGCTCAAACACTGAGGCTCTTCATCTCCAACTGGCATTATCCCCACTGTAAAGTTTACAGATGATCTCCAAACCACACAGAGAGAATCCTCCTCACTTTAGTATAAAGTCACAAAGAAGAAACCCCCACATACCCTGTGGCCCACCAGTTTCAAACTTACACATTCTTACACAGGCCTAAAGTGCAAGAACCACAGCAAAGTCCCAACAGCAGGAAAAAGAAAGAGGCTGTATCATTTTTTTCCCCTAACTGTTGGATTTCTATTGCATGTGTGTGTGTTTACAGAGGATGTGTACAAACAGAACATTGAGCAGCTGGATAAGGTCAGGACAGAGTGGGAACAGGAACATATCAAAACCTGCCAGGTAAACATTGACTTTTGCAGCGATATATCTGTGTGCTCTTTATTTGATCCCACTTGCAGGTATCAGGCTTAGGCCTGAGATTTCACTCCAAGGGTTTTGGTGTTTGCTCTATGTGGAGTCTCAGTAGACATCTTTGCAAAAATACTGCAAGAGCTAGTTGATTTAGACATAGCTGCTGGCTGTCCTGCCTACACTCTGCTTGCTTGCTCCAGCGGATGTATGTAAATACAAAGGAGAGGAATCAGTGCAGAGGTGTGAGAAGTGGAGCAATATATGACCTGGGACCATCTATTGGTGCCAGTTTTCACCCAAAACTAAACATATGACTACAGTAGCTTTAGGAATGATCCATCACAGCCAAGACAAGGTTGTTTCTCAAGTAACTGCTAGTGAACAGAAAAGTAGACAGGAAACTTCATTTTCAGTTTTAAAAGTGAATTTCAAAAAAGAAACAAGAATTTAATTAATTAATTAAAAATTAACAAGCAGATTCCCTTCAGAATCTTCATTTGGCACAGCACTTTATATTCAACCTGCTCTCTGCCACGGACTAATCTTTCAATTGAAAGGTGGTGGTGAAGTCTCTGTTCCCATTATGCTGAGGATGGGTGAGGAGATCTGTGCTTGCCTAGTAAGCTTTGCACAGCAATTTACAGGAACTGGCTGACATCCAGATGAGCCACAGATTTGGTCATATTAAACCTTCAAGTGCATTTGCCCATCTGCTAAAGTATGATTTTGCTATGTTTATTTGTTGCAGGCTTTACTTCCGCATAAAATAAAATGCCAAGAACATAGCTTGTCAGTTCTCTGCTTCCCCTTTAATATTCCCTACCTGGGAGGACTGGAAAGTCCCGTGGCTGGCACAGCAGACCTTCCATAGAGATTTTGCCAAGCTTTAATTTTCCCCCTTCTTAAGAAGCCAACGAACAAGTGAGGTGTTCCACAACCAAACACCCTTCATTTCTCCCACATGGCTGAATTCTGAAGAGCCCACAGAGCTTGTGGCCTGCCTGCTGCTGAACTCATTCATAAAGAAAGGGTATCCTGAGCATCTTTTAAAAGCGCTTGCAGATACAAGAACAGAGATTTTTTGAGGCATTTAAAACTAGTAACTAGCACAAAGAGCAGCTGAAGATCCCCAGCTCCTGGCTTCATAGCGGAGAATGTGGGAGTGCTGAAGTTGCTTAGGTCTCTAGCTGAGCGCTGCACGCCCATAGCCCAAATTATTGGCTAGCAAGTGGCAGCAATGGAACAGAGAGGGGCAGTGCCATATTTGCTGGAACGAGATGTCCAGGTTCACTGTCAGTCTATTGCACAAGCACGAGGGATGTGTCTGACACAACACCCAGCTCTGCTTTGCTGAGGACCTGACAAGCCCACAGTCAGTACGCTTCCCTCTTTGCTGAGCTGCATTTCCTGACAGGACATCATTTACCTGGAAAATCCCCAGGGAGCTGTCTGCTATTTCAGCAGCCCCTGCAGGGCCAGGCTGCAGAGACTGCCTTTTAGTATTCAGAATGATACCGAAATACTCATTTTCCACCTTTCAGGTAAAAGCTTTTTCTGTTTTCTCTCAGAAACTGATCCCAAGGCCAGCTTATTCCCCTGATGGGCTCCTTTTTTGCTGTTTAGTTTTTAGATGGCAAGATATTACATGGCAGGCAGCACACCCAACTAAATGTTCTGCTGAATACTGTACACATTTGTGGTGTTCTGGACATAATTACTAGCAAATGGTGATGGAAACAGATGGCTGGAAGCATCTAAGCGTTTCACACCTCTTAGAAAACCAAAAATTTATGTTCTACTTATAGAAGTATAACTTAAAAAAACCCTATCAAACCACCACCCTGATCTAAGTTCTTCAAGTAAGAGCTGATCTGCCTCTTCCCCCAGCTCAGTTCACACTTCTCTCTCTTCCCCCTTCATTCTTCCCAAGCTGTGCAAAAATAGGAGAAAAATCAGTCAGATGAAGGCAGGGATGAAACTCTGAAGAATGAAAAATGCCTTCTCTTTACCATGGAAAGAACCTTAGAAATGAACAGAGGCAACTCCAGAGAGTCTCACATAGTTTCAAGGAGAAAAGTATGTAAAGACATTTTAGAAGGCAGAGATGGATAGTTTTGGTTCTTCCTCTAACATAAACACCACCTTTTCATGCTAGTACTCTACTGATCTGTTAAACATCAAGACTTCAGAGCAGACAGGGCCTCAACTCTGAAATCCTTGGCAGTCAAATCCAGATCCTGATTCCTTTCCCCTGCTTTGCTCTTGTCTATAATACATAACTTAAATTTGGTGCAATCAATTAAAATAACTTCTTGAGCACAAACAAGTAGATGCAGCTTCTCCTGTAGCTGCAAAGACATCCTTTACAAAGGGTCCTTCAGAACAGTTTGTGGATTTACCAACTTGGCCCTGTGGTTGCCTGCAATGCAAATAACTAACTACCATGAGGCTACATCACATCCCCTCTTTGACTTTAGGTCTTCCAGCTCCAGGAGTGTGACCGCATCACCATCCTCCGCAACTCGCTGTGGGTTCACTGCAACCAGCTCTCCATGCAGTGTGTGAAGGATGATGAGGTAGGGGCACCTGCCAAGCAACTTTACATGCAGAGGAGGAAGAGGAGGAAAAGAGTGCCCTAGCAGTACAGCACTAGCTTGCCCTTCTCTGTGCCTGCTGGCAGCAAACTGGCTGTTGTGCAGTTTCAGTGAGGGGGGAGTATTCTCAATCTAGCTTGTTCCCTTCTAGATGTAAACTAGATACATGCCTGGATATAGACACTTACATGTCTCCTCCCCTCAGTTTGTTGGGTGTGCTTCCAGCTACCAGAATGCTCGGTTGAGTATACTTGGGCTGAGGCACAACTTTCAGAAAGGCATCCACTCATAGGCTCAAAACTGGAAGACATAGAATATACTACTTTTGATTTTGAAGGGTTGTTTCCTGCTATTGATTTCTTTATTGCATTGAAAAGCCTTGGACTGCTTTTGGCGTCCTCTCTTATAAGAATATCCAAAGCAGAGACAAACAACCATGTTTACAAGAATGTTTGTATGGGAGGCAGGCTGAAGTTCTATCCAGGTCTGACATGTGCCAAGTATAAAGTGTCTCTTCAGGGGAAAATGTTTAGAAGAACATTATTCATTGACTGAATGTGAAATGTTACAAATTAAATTTGCAATTCTTGGGCTCTGTTTTGTAGCTGTATGAAGAGGTTCGGTTAAGCTTGGAGAACTGCGTTGTAGAATCAGACATAGACTACTTCATTAAGACTAAAATGACAGGAACACAACCTCCAGGTAATTATTCCTATTGGACTTGTCTGATGAGTCACTCGGGGGGCTGAGGCTGCAGCTGTGCAGTACATGTCCTTTGGAGCTTCTGCTCCCGCTATTCATTCCCACCCGCCCATAGTTCACTTCCTGCTCCCTGTGCTGCCACTGCTCCCTGTGTGGCACGGTAAGTGGCAGAGATGGATGAGCCACTCAAAAATAACCCTCCAAAACTGAAAAAAACATAAAAAGAAGTTGTTTTGGCTTTGCAACCAGGCTCATTTCACAGTACAGCTGAGCTGACGCTGCTAAGGAGGCGGCAAACTGCCTGGCAGAGATGGCAACCTCAGTTTCCTGCAGTGGGTGACAAGTCAGAGCCAACTTACCATGTAACTGTGCCATGGTATCCCCTTGTCAGAGATGCTGCCTCTTCATTTGCAGCACAGAAAAGACCAGACTTCCTATTTTATTTGGTTCCACCTGCCCAATGGGCAATAACATCTTTTGTCCCCTCAGGAAGCTGTTCATATAAAGGCAAGACTCTAGTTGGGGGAAATGCTGAATGAACATTTACATGCAGAGGCAATGCAAGGCTCACAAACTGCCCATTCAAGCCAAAGCAGCCTTTTCATTGACTTCAATGATCAAAACCTCTGGGCTGAAATGGAGATTGAGACAGCAAGAGCTAAGAGCAGTTGCAAAATGAGCACACGCTGCTCCAGGGTAGTTCTCCACACACATCCTAAGAAAGGAGGCTATCTAATGTTTCACATGGCCAAATACAAACCACAGCCTCTGACTTCAACAAGCAATACGAGATACTCACAGCCTGAGTGCTTGCACTTCTGTGCAGCTGCTGCAGTAAAGAAAGATTCACAGCCTTTGTAAAAGGAGCACAAAAGCCATATTTCATCTCTTCACCAGTTGATGACACATATCTGCTGAAAAGATGTCTTCCTCCATTGCTTTTAATCTGTGCACAGATACTGGCTCACTTCCACTATCTGCTCTAACACCATACTGCTAGATCAAACAAGAAATGCCCTTAGTATGCTGTTCATAGTGGGGCTGTTCAGCCTGGAGAAGAGAAGGCTGCGTGGAGACCTCAGAGCAGCCTTCCAGTATCTGAAGAGGGCCTATAGGGATGCTGGGGAGGGACTCATCATTAGGGACTGCAGTGATAGGACAAGGGGTAATGGGTTCAAACTGAAACAGGGGAAGTTTAGACTGGATACAAGGAAGAAGTTCTTTGCTGTGAGGGTGGTGAGGCACTGGAATGGGCTGCCCAGGGAAGTTGTGAATGCTCCATCCCTGGCAGTGTTCAAGGCTGGGTTGGACAGAGCCTTGGGTGGCATGGTTTAGTGGGAGGTGTCCCTGCCCATGGCAGAGGGGTTGGAACTGGATGATCTTGAGGTCCTTTCCAACCTGAACTATTCTATGATTCTATGCCCTCAGCAGTATCAACAGAGCTTACTCCCATTCAGAGTGGTGAATAAGTTATGCAGGCGTAAGAAAATTTTATACTGATAACACTCGTGCATGCCAGGAGTTGTATAGGTACAAACATCAGCAGGGTGTTTGACACCCCTGTCCCAGGGGATAGCTATCTCATACAGGAGCAGCTTACACCCCTTTGATTTCACCACAGAGCTTGGAGCTGGCAGCAATTGCACCCCAGGAACTTCTTCAGCAGAGCTGGATGCTGCCACTAGCTGAGCACTGAGCCTGGTTTTCACTCAGCCTTTTCCATCATTACACCTGCAACGATTAAGAATTGGGAGAAATATTTCAAATGAATATGTTGGTACTGGTGCACTGGATGCCTTTTTGCTGCTATAGTTTATTCTGCTTCACACAGGAGATTTAATTTCACTGATACAGGAGCATTTACCAAGGAAGAACTACATTTGCATGAGCAGAAGGGAGTACTGTGCCTTGCAACAGTGTGAAACAACTTCTGTATACTAAGAAATCTGTAATTCTCAGCCAGTTGGCTTTTTTTCCTATGTGAGATTTCTCATTCCCCAGTTGCCTAGGCAATTTTCTGCAAACAGCTCTTGGCTATGTCAGGACTCATTTCTAATAAGAAATAGGTGGGAAAAACCCTTGTGAGCTTTCTGAAAAGCAAAGAAAGAACTGCCCTGCTTTTGTACTGGGTTTGGGGGGGGTTTGGGTTGCTTCTTTATTTTTGCCACCTAGAAGGTGGCATGTTCTGGAAGTAGCATCCTCATATCTCCACAGCTCTGGCTAATGAGTTTGCACAGTAGCACATGGTGACCCGTTGCCCTGTTTTATTGTTTGCAGCATGCAGGAGAAACCCATGTGTGGTTTGCATTGTGTAGCAGACCTTCATCAGTCTTTCAGTTTCTTGATGTGATTGCTCATTCCCCTCTTCTACCTCACCTCACAATCATTATAGAGTAGGAACTACCAAGGTAACAATCCAGAAGGGGAATAGGAGACCCTTAAAATGCTCAGAAAGCTCACTAATTACCCTCAGTCTTATCTGCAGGGATTCTTCACACCAACTAGTTGTATGTGCCTGTTCTACTTATAATCTTGGCTGACCCAATGTGAGAATGTCAACATAACCTTTAGCCCAAGTCCAGTGCCAAAGCCTTAATTTGCTGGTATCAGAACTGAGATAATACGGTATCACAGACTTCACTCATGTTTGTTTGGCTTTAACACAGAGAAGGCAGAAAGGGCATGTGTCCAGCAGCTCTAAGCAACCACACTGGGAGCCATGAGATGAAAAAGAAATAAATCCATGTGTAACTATTTTATCTGTAAAGCTAGACTTGGAAATGGTCTCAATTTCACCCTTAACACCACCATGGGGGAGAGTGAAGGAACTGTAACATAACTGTGTTTAAGAACAAAACCCAAATATCTCTGGGTAAATGGCAAATCAGCTCTCAGAAGGCTGACAAGGGACATATGAAAGGTAGAGACTCTCAGGATCAAGCACAGACCAGAAAATTGCTCGTTACTGCTGCTGGCAATAAGATCCAGAAATCTCCCAGCTCTGACAAAAATTCCTGCCTCAATACATTGGGGAAAAGAAAGAGAAACAAAACACACTGCAGCCAATTGTCTCATGAACATGGTCGCAGGCTTAGACACCATGCTCTGCTCCCGTAAATCCTGAGCTTCAAGGAAACAGAAGAAACAGTCATGGAGGAAACTGCCTTCTGCATTAGGGCTAACCACAGCTATTAGAATGGTTCTTCAGGACCTTGACTGTGCTCATCTCATATCAAGCATGCCTTTCTACCACAGACATATCTGCTTACAACTACATGAATGACTTCTGTCAAGTCCCCACGTCCCCCCGAGCTGCTCCAGCCACATCATAGGCTAGTGCTGATAGGTGCTGCATTGCAGTTTGCTCCAGCAGCCCAATGGTTCCAATGGTGGGTTGCATTCGGGGTGGGGGGAGAAGAAAAAAGTTCTGCCCATGTGTACATCTCATTTTTATTGCCCTGCTGCAGATGCAATAGGATATGAGAACTACTACACCAAAGAACCAAACAGAAACAACAGCAGTCCAACCCAGTCTTGTGGGATGATGAAGAGGTGAGTGGCAAACTTCAGTTCCCAGAAGAGGTATTTCTCTGCATGAACAGCAATGTATGATGACAGGAAACAGGACCTGCAAAGTTATTACTTCCTTTACTGTGGCAATACATTCGTATCAATAAATATAACTTGACAGAAAAAGTAAACCTATTAAATCCAGAGTGAGAGTCATTTTGCCATGGCCTAGTGGGAAGAGAATCAGGGGATGTGTTCATAAAACAATTAGTTGGCCAGCAGCGGATAGCAGTCACTCATTTCCTCTTTCCTAGTGAGTCATGGCCCACAGCAACAAAACCACTTTGTTCAAGGGAGGGTAAAGGTGAATCTTGCTGGGAGCAAGGGCTGGGGAGAGCTGTCTTTTTCGGCAATACCTCCTGGCTTACTGCACCGCCCAGCTGAGCAGAACAAAGAGCTGCTCTCTGTAGCTAGACCAAAGGGAAAAGCACGGAGTGGAATAACTGTGATGATTAGGGAGGCAATTTCTCTTTTTCTGATCCATTTATGCTGGTAAATGCTGTCACATGGATGCAGTTATATCAGCAGAAGAGCATGGTCGATCTCTTGGTTTAAATATTTTATACCAAAATGACTAATTCACAGTGGAATGGCATGGCATTTAAAGTAGAAGAGTTTTATATTTTGACAAGCTTTATTACACAGCAAAGAGAAGAAGCAGGCTGTGATGTCCCATTGAAAGTGTGGTTCAGGCTTGTTAGGGAGCTGATAAGGTTTATATACAATGCTCTGTTTTACAGCTGGAAACCGGATCTTCTGTAACAACGAGTTCTAATGCTGCATCCTATACAGTCACAGAAGACAATTGTACTGCTGTGTAGAATATAACTGCTCTGCATGGGCAAGTAGCCAAGAGAGGCTCAAGCCTGAGTTTTGCAGAAATTGTTGAGCTTGGATGTCCAATTTCCACTAACATTGAGCATCTACCAGCTGAAAAATCAGACCCCTTAAATATGCCTAAAGCAAGTAATGCTATTTCTACCCATGCTTGAGAATCCTAACCCATTTCCGCAGTCTCCAGTATCCAGCAGTGATACAGAACTAGGGATAGATTAAAAATAAATCTCATTTTTCCCTCCTTAGACTCAGTTTTTAGAAAGGCTGTTATGCAAACTTTGGATTTTAAACTGCACCAGTTTTCCTTAAAAATGGCAATCTCTTCTAAACAACTGATAATTCTCACTATGTTAACATTGTGAAGTAATAGGAGTCTTGCATTTTGGAGCCTTCAGATCAGCAATAAAATACTATCTGATGCAGTTTATGCACAGTTTAGTGATGGCTGATGGTTCAGTATTCTGCTGCATTTTTAAAGTGTATTTTTAACTGAAGATACATTTATCTGCAACAGAAATGAAAACAGGCAGCCACAGGAAGAGGTGACATCTACCCAGTGCTGCAGCAGATGGAGGGAAGGTTGAGTCAGACAGCTGAGATGAAGGAATGCTCATACCCAGTCCTCTTCACTCATTTTGTCATTGATTTCTCTTGGTTCTGCAGATTCTCTGGACTACTGCATGGAAGCAGCAAACACAACACAGAAAGTGCCACTCCTTCAGCCCCTCCTCTTGGTATGCTTCTTTGGGAAATAGGATTACCAGATGTGTTTGTTTTAGATCACATTGCTAAATCAAGCTTTGACATGGAGCAGAAATGGCACAGCAGATACTCACATTAGCAGGCAAGACTAAGAGAAGTCTGGAAATGAATCTAGCTTGGATGTGTATTAAACAAATTTCCCAGTTTAAAGTGCCAAATAATCCATATGATCTTCAAAACCACTGTCCAGGCAAGGGGGAACTGTACATTCAGAACACCACAATCCATGTTAGGCACTAGTTTTCTCCTAAAGTAGAATACACAACTTCTAAAAAGCCTGTCAGAATACAGAGTTTTCAACAGACCAGGTTCGTGCCTTACGAATGCAAATATCCACCTTGTTTCACAATTACACTGTCTTATTGTAACCATTGCAACCAGGCATTTAACACGATATTTCAAACACAGTACTTTCACCATGCAGAAAGTAACAGATGATGACACTTTGGTTCCATTTAAAACAAAACCATTTTGACTGTGATTCTTGCTTAAAGAAAACAAAAAGCTGGTTTAGAACAGTTTTACAAACACCCCGTATCAATTTCCTTAGTCAGGCCTGCCTGCTTGGGCACCCACAAATGAAGCCCAGACTATCTCAACTTATTGCATTTGGGGCTCAGCCAGGGGAGACTCTCCAGTGCTACCAAACACCAGTCTGACCTGCACATGTAGAGCAATGCTGTGCTGAGCACTCCTGAATTCCCTTAGGCTAGGGACATGAGAGCGTTTCCTGGGCAAGTCCCTCAGGAATGGTGAACTCCCTCTGTGTTCAGCTTTTTCAACTGCTCTCATGCTTGCCTTTCAACATCTGGAAAGTCCAGGAGCTGACAGTGCTCCTTAGAGCAGGATAACTAACCCAAGGATAGATAGAGGGAAAGTACAAGCACTCTGGATGCTCCATGCACAGTCAGAGCATTACCATCCCACAAAAGAGTCACTGTGGGAAAACTGTGCTCACCCCAGTGGCAGGGCAAGCTCCCAGGCAGATGCTGGGAGGAAATCAGAGGTTGCCTTAATTATGACAAGCTGGATTAAAGCAACATCTGCCAAGACTGATGTCAGTGACACACAGCTATCTGGAAGCTATGTAAGCTACCAGCAAACGTCTGGTGACCCACCAGCACAGTGTCTGCCGTTTTTCTCAAGGGAAAAAGAAAAGCCCTGCGTGAGCCACTGAACTGCTAGAATTTGATCCCACCAGCTGCAACCATTTGAAACACTTTACTCACAGCATTTCCCTCTCTGGACATCGTGCTTCTGCAGAATAAACATTTTTCCCAACCTGGATGAGGCTAAAGCTAGTGTCCGACCTCCCACTCAATCCAAAGGGTGTACTGTCATCTAATCAATGGGACACAGTTTGTGTGTAGGACTTTACATACAGTTCACAGCAGCTTTTCTATACATGTACACCTCCAGACAGAGAGAGAACAGACACCCTTGTATTTGTGAACTCTTGCATATGATCCTATGCATTTACAAGCAACTGAACTCTTTGGTTTTGTGGGTGGTTTTTACTTTTGTCTCTTTTCCTCCCCTCTAGCAGAGAAACCAGACGGGGTCTATGCATCCATTTTTGAAAATCAACAAGCTAGAATCACAGCATCACGGGACTACAGAGTACTTTATGACTACACAGCCCAGGTAACGAAAGGCTTCAAAAGGCACATCTTGTAGCATCAGATCTAAAATAGGTGATGTTGATCTGACGCGGAACATCTTGAAAGCACTGATTCTGTTTAGGAGGTGTTATCTTCATTTGCAGCCAGGGACACTTGGAGGATTATTGGTCAAGGTCACACACGGAAGCGAGGCAACCCAACCGCCAGTTCCTGGCACACATCAGTAGATGATGCTGCCTCAAGATGAAACAATAAGATTTTTTGATTACACATTAGTGCAATCACCCCTAAATTAGTGCTGAGCTGTTACAACCTCCTTAGAGATATAGGAGGCCACAACCACAAGGAAATGTTATTTTTTAGGGGATGATGACTCAGTACCCAGTACTTTGATTTTGGAACTTCCATCTCCTGTGAAATGGTTCCCTAGGGAAAATGGCTACAGATTCCTCATGTAACAAATATGTGAGACATGCTTATCTAGGAACTCCATTTGATCTCACTTATCACCTGGAAAGTCCTGCTTCAGTTTAACACAATGGCTCTCCATGGCAGAGAGGACTGAATCCCCATAAAGGACACTCTTTCACTGTACATCCATGTTGCACTTTGCAGAATCAGAGTGGACGTGGTCCATGTACCAAAAGGTTATTTTACGGAGCAACCTGCGTCATTAATGGGGATATTGAACTCGCACTGGCTCCAGACCTATCTAGGCATAATACTGTTAGTAAAAGGTTATAAATGGACTGGTGATGAGTATTTTTTTATCCAGATGGACTCCAGAATCTCTTGGACTCTTGTTAAATCATTACCCCCCTATGGGACTTTGACAGTTTAATTACATGTCAGTTTAAAGGTTCATTTTATTGGCTTTAGATCAGCAGAAGGAGCAGCAGCCAGGAGGTCTTCAGGGAGGCCCTCACTCCAAGGGACCTGCCATCAACAGCCAACATGGAAGAAATGCTGGCATGTGACAAAAATAGGCAGCCAGATGAATTATGGAAACAGTGAAAGGGCTGGAAAGGAGAGCTTTCTCTTGGGTACAGCAGCCCTTTGACACCCTTTATGATATATTCTTTGATTTGCTTTGTTTTAAACACTCTTTTACTATTTGCCTGAAATGTCATGCAAGCACAGCTGAAAGTACCTCCCGAGGAGACTGCTGCATCTCTCTGTCAGATCCCTACTCCAGGAGCTGCCTTAAAAATATGACACACAGAGATTTTCCCTGCTGAGAAAAGTGCCTGTTACTACTTTGAGTATAATGTATAGGGAGGCCTCTCAGTTTTGAGTCCATTCGTACCTACTCAGGTACATTAAATTTAGATTTAGCTGATGTGACAAATGTATCTGGAAGCCTCTCTTAAGTGTGTTTTCTATTTTACTACACTGCAGGTAGCAAAGTGGTTTCCTATGGAAAATAGGACAGACCCACTGAAGGGACTGATAGCTGCATGACAGCTCAGCAATAGCTTCCGCCATTGGTCTTGGAGATAAGTTACCCACCTCAGGAAAAGTCACTGGACCTTCTCTGATCACTGCTGTTCTGTATTAAGAGAACCAAGAGACCTATTTAAGGCCTGGATTAGCAGAGACACTGTTACCATCTCCCTTGGGAATTAAGCCCTGTGCTGTTTTATTTAGCAACACCTGCAGACTATACAAGGGTCACGGTTAGCTGGTTCACGACAGTTGTATTTAACCCCTTCCAGCCTTCCCCAATGATACAGAAGTCAAGTTGCTCCATGGAGACTGGGGAAATGAGAGGATAGTAAGGAAACAACCACCCCAGTAAGTGCTTAATCCCCTCACTGCCTGGTATTTCAGGCTCTTTCCCAACCAGAAGGGCAGACTTTTGATGAAAGGCAGGGTAAAAAAACCCAAACCCAAATAACCAGGCACCAGGTAAATAACCAGGTCCCTCCTGTGCTCTCAGGCTAATAACCACATTGCCGTTCTGGTCTCCTTTCAGAACGTGGATGAGCTGGACATCAGTGAAGGAGACACTGTAGTTGTCATTGAAGAAAATGAGGATGGCTGGTGGACAGCAGAACGGAATGGGCAGCGAGGCTTTGTGCCAGGCTCTTATCTGGAAAAGCTTTGATGAAAAGAAGCCCCCCCAAGTCCTCAGACTTCAAAAATACTCTATTACTGAAAACAAACAGCAGACAAGGTCACTCCAGCTGACCAAGGGCAACCCATAATACTGTCTTCTACAAGTACAAGTCAGGAAGTAATAACCAGCTGACCATGCTTTCCTCTTCCTTCCTCCTGCCCCATCCCAGCACCTCTTGGCCTACACTGTCTGCAAAACCCAATTAGGAGTTTTGTTCCTTAACACAGCTCTTCCTCCCCTCAGCACACTGTGCTGCCGTCAGTGTTGCAAAGCTTCATGAATCTGGGAGGAAAATCCTGCCCAGAACTGAACTGCACTAAAGGAAAAAGACCCAGGAAGCAAGTGTGACATCCCCTGGATGGAGGACCGCCTCCAGCCAGGCTGTGAGCTGCCCTCATGATCACAGCAGCCACGTTCTCTGCCATGGATCCCTTCCTCTCACTGCACAGGCTATACACATCAGTACTAGAAACACAAGGCACTCCCCCATCACAACCATCTCCTAATACAATGAAATCCATGCTACTCATGCCTCTGCTTTGCACTGGATTCTGGGGCAGCAAAATAAGGGCAGATTATGAGTCCAAGGCTTGCTTTTGCCTTGGTTGGATGGTTTCCCTGACACTTCCCTGGGATTTATCATGTTTAAAAGAGGAGCACAAACAAGCAAAGCCTCCAGCAGTGCTGCACTGCCCTGATCCCTCTCCTGCAGAAGAGAGCACCAGAGAGAAGCATCCATCACCTCCTCATGCAATCTGCGCACCCATGTCATCAATGCATTCTCCTTTCAACACCTCTGTCCACCTGGCTGATGCTTCTCCTTGGCTTCTCTGTGTATTTCCAGCCTCTGGGATTGCTGGTGCAGACACGTCCTGGTTCCTTTCCAGGCACTTTTAATGTGCTAGTTCTTCAACAAACCCTCTTCAGAGGAGTCACACTGCGCAGGTGAACTGTCTTGCACAGATTTCAGCTCTATCAGTCTTTCTAGTTTAGCATTTAAGAATGTTTCCAGCTGTCACTGTACTCCCCAGGGGATTGATAGCCAGTTTCTGCCACTTCTCCCTCTTCAGTATTCCGAGATGATTAGACTAAAACCCCCAAAAGATCTGATGTGAAGCAGAGCACATTGTTTCTGGGGCAGAATGACCTTGTTTGCCAAGGTTTCAGCCCTCAAAACTGAACCAAGGCAATGAAAATTAATCAAATTCTTACTCAAAAGGCACGGAGCAGGGAGGAACTGTTAGCTAAGGCACAGCAGGAAAAACAGAGAACTCTACACAGAAGAAAAAGCCATAACGGTCAGTGCAATTATTCCTTAAATGAGACAGAATGAAGGTCAGAGGCACTTGCAGTACCTTGTTCTAATTTCTTGTTTCAAGAATGGAATTCAAGTTGCTGCAAGCCCTTTTTCTTTAGTTCCTTGCAGTCCTTTGCACAGGCACACTTGTCCTTCCCGCACTTCCCCAAGTCATCATGCATCAGTGTTGAAGGGCTCTTAGTACCTCACATTAGCAGAGGCCCAGAGGAACTGCAGGAATTTGAATGGCATTTAAGGCACTAGGATATATGAACAGTAGTGCTCCTTTCAGGCTGAAGGTGTTAATGACAGATTTCTGTGACCACATCTGAACTGAAGAGTGATGAAAAGATGGACCACAATAACCTGCAACTAGTGTAACCACCACAGTGTAAATGCTGCTATCAAGAGTCAATTACCACATTGCTCCTTATGTACAGCATGAGAGGAAACCTAAAGCATGAGACATTTAGTATATTGGCTTCTTCAACACAGCCTTCTACAAAGAGAACTGTAACAATCCAACAAATACTGAAATAAATTTAGGTGGGTATTTTGCAGATTATGAGATGCATCTCCTCTGATTTATGTATGACACAGGGGTTTGCTAAGACTCTGTGGGCCCTGACAGCCTCACACAAGCCACTGCAATGCCCAGTTCTGGTTACCTTGGAATCCTGTTACAGATCACCTTTGCTAACATGCAGCATATGGTCTACATCCCTGACAGACAGTGGAATGGTACCTGCTGCTTCTACCCCACCAAATCCTCTCTGGTTGTTTTGCTGTTAAACCCAGGAAACTGGTTTCCTTTCTACCTATCTCTTCTTCTGTCAAGTAAATACTATTGTAAGTGCAAAAGGCTATAGATTCTTCAAAATCTACCCAGTATCACAGCATTTGGGTCCCACATGTTAACTCCACAGTGTTCTGGAAAAGGGAAAGCAGGAGCAATATCTTTGTACATCTGCTGCCTTACACTGCAGAATTTAGCTGATAAGTAATTACCAACCCCTATCTACACAGTTAGCCCTATCAGTGTGGCAGCACTTGTCAGAAATAGAACACAGATACCGAGAAATACCCACACCCACTGAACACACCCACATTTTAGGTGTCGCACATCCTCCCTGCCAGTAGGAAAAGCACGAAGGTCAAATGTAGGTTACTGCCCTCATAATATTGCCTTCAGTGTTTCCTCTCCAGCCTGGTAACACTTGGGCAACAAAACTGACCCCTTCAAGTACTCATTTAATCTTCAGCTAAGACAGCAAGCTGAAATGGGCCTTTCCCAGTGGGAGGCATTCTTAAGCTAAAGTCTAACATTTTTGGTTGAAATTCTTTTTGGATAACACTTCTGGTGAGCCTTCCCTTTGATTGTGACTACCAGCTTTCGGCAAGGTGGTGCCAGTCAACATGTGGGAACAAAACAACAGTGGCAAAGTTGTGTGTTTGTCAAGTTAACTCTAATTTCAGTGCCCATTCACAATAAACAAACTACCTTTTAACTGATACTGCCGGTGCTCTGGCTCTGGGTGGGATCACACACCAGCTCTTCCCAGACTAGGCATCACCTATCCATTACATGTGGGTGGCAAGAAAGATTTGGACTCATTTCCCTCATGAACAACAGAATAGGGAGGGACTGAGGTTGACACCTGCTGATCCTTCAGATGGATTTTGAATTGGAGGAACATGACCATGAGATTGATATGAAAAAGTGTAGTAGCAATCCATTCTATTGTTTCTTTAACCGCCACAAGAATTCAGAGGTTGGAAGTAGGCAGTCCTGCCCAACACAGATACGTATATTATTCTCCTTTACCATATTAAGCAGAACAGGAAAACCTTCTTAAAAACATTTAACCAAAGACAGCCATAGGCACTTCGGAAATGTCTACAAGTGCAGCATAAGGCCCAGAACACATTTCAGTTCCTGTATATTGCATTAAGAGCCCACAAGCCAGTAGTAAAACTTGGTCAAAGTAGCGTCAGACCAGAAACAGAGAGATCCAGCTCGAGGACAGCCGACGCAGACAGTGCTTTACTACAAAGAACGGACGTCCTGCCGAGCTCACAGGTCCACTGCTACAGCCAGCAAGCTTCCTTCTAGCACTTGTTACAGCTAGTCACCTAAAAAGAAGAACTCAACCCCTCCACAGCTGAGCAGTCAGCAACAGCAGGAGTACAGTGACTGTTCAAGGTCTGAATCACTTGCCATCTCCTTGAGGACCCTGGCTTGAACTCTGTGTTACAAACAACCCAGACATACTTCAGCCAGTGTTGACAGATCATATAAATAAGCCATAAACAGTAGCAAGTCTTACCTTGGATTCCTTTGCATCCTGTCTCTTCAGGAGATGCATTCGATGTCCAAGTCTCCTTTCCAGAGGTAATTTTCTAGGCAAAGATTCCCAGTTGCAGCTCAGACCTCACTGATTACTGAATGCAATTAAGTGGAAGCACATGGATGCCAAGAGGAGATTCATTACAAGCCAACATCAGGTTGGATCCTGATTGGGCATTAAAAAACATCTAACCTAAAAACTGGTGGATAACAAATACTCCTTTTTCTCTGGAACTATGTAACCTCTTGGCTGTATCATTGCTGGCTTAACTGTACAGGCTCAGAGACTCCAGGGGCCTCTACAACAGTACTATAGAGTCTGCTGCACAGAAAGGCCACTGTTCACCTTTAATGTCAAACTAGCAAAATCCTGCACAGTACAGGACAAACTGCAAAGGCCTGAAGAGCAGGCTCTGCTGCTCAACACCATCTCTTTTCCCTTGCTTTGCTCTCCAACTTGCAAAGACTGGGGCCTTGAATGCAAACGCAGGTACCAGCCACACGGTTTCATTTGTTCTCAATTACTAGTGAGCAAGAACACAAAGGTAGCCTTAACTTGGCCTTCATGTCTCCTTGCTGCCATGGGGCTATGGGCAAAATCAAGTGCTCAAGCTCATAAAGTAAAGCAGAGCTGGCTCTTAAAAAACAAACCTAAACTCCTGCATTAGGATCAGTCACTACCATTCACCAGCTTCCTAAATTAATGACCGTATGCATCACAGGTGATTCTGCAGTGCAGCTGTGATGAGTTGAGCATGCTCACTGTAGCTGGGGTTTTGCTCCCCAGGAAGAGGAAAGACATCAGGGGCTGATGCTAGATCAAACTGGGCTTCTGGAAAGCAAACAGTGGCCAGGGGCCTGCAGGGCCTTATGGATTGGTTTTTCTAGAGGAGAGGATGCTTGTGTGGAGTAATTAGATTTTGAAGAGGAAGAGGAATTAGTATCCTACCTGTGACTGGGTTATTAACAACATGGCAACACCCCATCTACCACAAGAAAGCAGAGAGGGTAAAGAAGTTTCAGTCAAACTGTTAGTCGTTACTTATCCTTTGTTGGCAATTACATTTTGGATGAGGGAAGCTCAGAGCCACAGTTATCTCCAGATTTGTGCACTCCTGGACCATTCACAGTACTAATTTGATCTGTTTCTAGAATGGCCAGATAGTATTTCCATCAAATTAGCCAGTGCACATGGTACAGTGCACTTCCACCAGCAGCTAAAGGGCAGCTGACACCTGATCTGGCACAAAGCTGCTTGGTGCAACATTAAGAGCACATTTACAGCCTTTCACTACTGTGTGCCACGTGGCTGCAGCAATGCTGTCTGACCCAAGGGCCCAAAAGGCAGATTTAACTCTGGTGGTGTATTCTGACTGAAAATACAGACTAAATCTCGCTTTTAGATACAAAACTCAAATAGAAATGAGACCTCCCAGCAAAATCAGAAGAAATCAGACTCAACATCCACCACACTTCTAAGAGGAAAGACAAAATTGTCCAAAAGCACCAAGTGAATGGAATTAGGTTTACTGGTTTATAGCCAGGTGTGTCCCCATATCACCTTGAGGGTAAGGAAGGTACAAAAACAACTGGGGGAGAACGTGCACATGTGCTGGTGAAGAGGAAACAGCTACACTAAGAGGTTCTTTGAAATCAGAAGGAATTTCACTTAGCAGATCTAAAAGAGCCAGTGTAGTACAGATTACATAAACCAGGACGTATAATCTGAGCTTTGCTGCCCTTACCCTAATTCAACTAATCCCCCAAATCAAGGGCAGACATAAAGAGAAGCAAGTAACCAGTGTGTTAACTGGTACAATACTGAATGAACTACAACTGCATCAGCGGTGCTTTGACTTAAATCCTCCTTGACTGAAATCCTGGCATTTGAGGCACCTGCCCCAGGGAAAATGGCCACACAGTACACTAAAGAAATTCGAGCCTAAACTGGGGTGAAATGAGTGTGGAATTCCATGCATAGATTGTTCAAGGAGCCCAGGATAAACTCTTTAATAAAACAGTGACTGCCTCTGTGAAGCAAAGGTACAACTTTGGAGAAGTCACACCTCATACTTTACTTTCCATTCATCCTGGGAAATTTGTAAAGCACTTTGGCTTCACCACCTGAAAAATCCTTCTGGCACTCTAAGTATTTTTGTGATTGCTCAGTTCCAGACTCAGTTGAAGCAAGGCAGCGCTGGGTGGTGGTCAGATCAATATCTGCAACGGAAAATCTTGTACAAAAGGACAAACTGCATTATGTACACAGTGCCATTGCTTGTTTTGTACTACAACAGGATGGCTCTCATGGAGGGGACTGTAGACATGAGAGAACACTCACACTCAAAGCTGGGAGCGTGTGGGGGAGTTGAGTACATTCCCTTCCACGTCACAAGGGCACAAATGCTCAACAGCTGCATCCAGGGAAGGATTGTTCTGAAATTATAAGCTGAAAGCAGCCCCTGGAGGAGTTTCTTGGGAAACTGGTGAACTTTAACCTTCCCAGGATAAGAACGTTAACATCAGTATGAATGGGAAAGCTTTCAATGCACTGATAGACGTGAGAAATGCTTTGTCTTTAGAGAAGGGCTGCACAGCCCTTCTTGTTTCTGAACCCCTTGTGGTGAAGGGAGACATGAGTGACAGTGACTTTGTTCTGCTAAGTGGCAGCGAAAGGTTTTACTATGGTCACTGCTCAGTTCAGCAGCCAAGGGGGGGATTCAAAACCCAAGAGAAACCCTTATTCTAGGGAGAGAAGGGATCTGGGGAAATACATCTTCCCTACTTAGCAAGGTCCTTTGCCACCTTTTTAACCACAGCTTTTATCAGCATAGGCCCTAAGGTATTTGAAGAGTCTGCACCATTTCTCCACCGAGACATCTTTGTTTCCCACCCATGTATAGTAACACTGCTAGGCTAAAATGTGGGTTCATGCTTTTAAAGGGACATTGTATTCATAGCACAAGAGCATTTTGCAGACTATTAGCAGCAGGCATGCTTCCCAACATGGGGCATTCTCCAAGTCTTGGAAATGCCAAGAACATCTGGCTCTTCTATACCCTGTGCAAGGAAATAAGGTCTTGCCTATTGCCTCGGAGGTGTTTGGTAGAGGCCTAGTGCAGAACTATGTTAATATCTGAAATGGGGCAGGAGCCATTTGGTGAAAAGGGCTGTTGCCTGAAGCACCACACATTCAAGATAAAGCAAAGCTGTCTGTTCTCTGAAGTGGCAGCAGGATCAGCTCCATGGTCCCATACTGTGAGAGCTCACCAGTTACCAGCAGTAACCCATGTTTACAGGCTTCCCTCCAGCAAAGAGATCAGAAGCTTTAACTCCGAAGTTCTGAGGTGAAGCATGGTCGTTCAGGGTCAAGAGAAGCAGGTGAGAGCAAAAAGAAGTGCTGCATAGCCCCAAGAAGTTAAAATTTTGCAGAAGTGCTTAAGTGCAGCAATGAAGCACTCCAGCAGGATCAGTGAGCCTCAGCAGGCCACCAGACTTGAGCTCTGATCATCTCTCTTTTGTGTACTTAAAGCTCACATCCAAGTTTGGTCTACAAAAGGTGGTCATGCATTCAGGTTATAGATAAACTGTATTTGCTGTTCATCTGCAATGTAAATACACCACACAAAATACAGCTGAACAACACTGGAGTCAGAGATGGAGGGAAGCAACAGCTGCTGCCAGGCACAGATCCAGCAGAGATCACTGCAGTCACAGTGAGGACTAAGTCAAAGGTGTGTGTCTGGACTAAACATGTATCGTGAAAACACAGCCTGTATCATGAAGTCAACTGCCACAGTGAGGTGCGCAAAGCCCACACCTGATGTTTACCTCTGCTACCCCAGCCAGTCATTAGACCTGCCTGGGGTGTAACACATGGCTGAGGAGCAGCTGTACAGGTGTGCTTCCTTAGCACTTACCCCTCCATCTCCTAACAAGTAGCTTGCAATTCAGTGTGAGCTTTGAGCACTAATCCTTGTGATACACTATACAGAAGGAAACAGGACTTGTTGCAGGGTTACCCTGGTATTTTTTCTGCATAAGCAGAACTATGACACAGATCGTCTCTAGACTTTCAACAAAGCAGCAGCAGCAACAATCCTGGTAGCTGCTACTGATTTTGCTCTTTAATCAGTCCCACTACTGAACATCATCAAACCCAAGATGGACAACAGCAAATCCAAGAAAGACAACCCTACAATAGAAATGAAATATCATTTCTAGTGTGCGTCAGCACTGAGAATGATATGGGAGACAGGATAAAAGTGCCAGCAGCTTATCACCAAAAGAGCCATGATGGCCTAAAGCAATCAACAAATACTTCTCCCCTTTACAAATCACTGCATCCAGTTTAGCAGTCAGGCAGACAGTGGAAGCTCTGTGCTAGCACCAGTTTAGATGTAGTAGAGATGTCAGTTTGCTCTCCTGCCTTTTAGAAACAACCCAAGCATACATCATGTTTAAGAGATGCTGACCCCATAAGGCCTTTTCTTCTACTCAATTCATCTCCAGAGGAACAGATCAGCTATGAGAAGGTGCAGATATCAGCAAAGAAAAGATTAGCAGAACTAGCTTTAAAAAGGGATGTGGAATTAGGTTTCTTCTATGTAGAAAGGGCAGCTGATCCAATCAGTGAGGGTGACACCAAAAAGCAAGAAACTTACAATGTAGAGGCTCAGGCGGCCGTCTGCAAAGCACTGCATTCATGCAAGTGTGTGCCTATGCTACAGGATACAGTGCACAGAAAATCTAAGTTCCACTGCACTTAGACTTCTATTGCATTTCAGTGGGATTTATTTCAAGCCTAAGATTAAGTCAGTTACAAGATCCACTAACACTGTATCGTGGAGGCTATCACCACCTCTGTTATCACAAGTACTTATCTCAAATCTCACCTCTTCCAAGTACTGAAATCTCATGAGCTGTCCTCTTCCTATCAAGACAAGGTCTTTTTAAACAAACTTCATTACATTGAGCTTGTTGGACCATTATTTCCCCTGTATTTAGCATGACAAACACACTGATCATGCCTTCCTAGACTGCAGTCTGAGGGAGATTCTTGAATTCTCATGAGCCCCCTATTAGGCTGCTGAAAGTCAGCAAAGCACCAGACTTGGACTGCAATGTACTTTAAAGTAATTTTAATAGTAGCAAGAAGAAACAAAGCTCAATTAAAAAACACCCTTAAGGCAATTCTATTCCCATGTGTTAGAAAGCTCTGGATCATGTCAGGCCTACTGCTGCAGGCACTGCATGCTTGTGTGCTCCATGTAGCATACACAATGTTCAACCACTCTTTAATTTCCTGCACAGCCTGCACTGAGACTTCCTTTGCCTCTTCAGCAGAAGGCACCAGACCCAGGTGGTTTGGATGAGCAGCCACTTCAGCTGTGCAGCTAGGGCAAAGCACACATACTGCTAGCTGTTTGAAGTTGGAAATCAAAGTACTGCCAAGTAACACAGAACAGATCCAGCCACCCCCTTAAATAAAAACACAAACCTTTCTCCCTCCTGGTGTTACTGATATTAACTTCACTGGCTAAAGTAACAGTGAAAGTAGTAACTGCTGAAAAGAAGCAGCTAGACTCCACAGATAGCATTATCAGCACCCAACAGTATAGTGAAACATGAAGAGGTAATCAATACACTACAGCATAATTAGTCCTACAGAGCTTCTATCAAGCCTATCATCAAATTATTTATTGGCTCTGTATTTCCTAGGCTATAAGTTCTTACAGTAATAGTGCTGAATTTTGGTAGACTGCAAGCAAAACATGAGTTGCATCACATTAAATAGGGCAATAGGAACATCCTAGATATTGTATATTGAAGAAAGTTAAATACACAGAAGAAACCTCTTGGGTGCTGTCAGTTACATGTGAAAATGAAGAAATGTGACATCTTGCTTCCAAGGACTGCCATATGCCCTGCTACGAGACAGAAGGAAATCCAACCAGAACTGAAAATAACAGACACAGGAGACAAGGAAATAGATGAAATTAATTCATTCCCGGCCCCCTAAAAAGCACTGGGAGATATGAGCATACAGAAAGGCCAAACTACAGTGACACAAACTTTCCTGTCCAATGAATCAAAAGCTTATTCATTCTTCAGTAGGAAATGACAAAGCATTTCCTGATGTGTCCACCTCATTTCAACTGCTGCAATGTAAGCCCATGAGTTTTTTCAGTCACAGAAAATATGTTCTTCAAACACACGAAATATTTCCACAAAGAGGAAAGGAAGAAACTTAATAATCCCTATGCTAGAATGCTGACCTCATAAATAGTTAATACATACGGATTCTGTGCCAGAAGAAACAAAAAGGCAGTTAAAGATACTAAAGTTGAGAATATTAAGAATTCATGTTTAAAGTGTTAATGAGAACCATTTCAGAGCTAAGTTTCAGGAGCATGAACTAGCTAGGAAACACAGAAAGAGCGGCAGTGAGAAAGGTAAAGGATCACAGTGCAGATCAGAGATACAGAGCAAGTCAAATTAACACGCAGCTTGGATAGAGCCTATACTGCAAACTCCAGCACCACTGACCAATCCGAACTAGTTGGTACTGGAAGCAAATGAGTCTCTGATACTCCCAGCTTTAATCCAGCACAGGCTAGATTTATCCTTACTTTTCTCAGCAATATTAAGTAGCCCCTACGAACCTGCATGCTGCCATGGCCCAATTACTTTTGATACTTGAGCTGCTCTCAAACTAGCTAGTGGAGGTAACTTTATACTACAGTGCAGATTAAAGCTGTATGCCAAATAGGGGTCAACAGTACCAGCCAGAAAAATAGCTAGCAACTGAAACTGTACTAGAGGAAAGGAAGACTCTATCTTGCTCACACCCAAGGTCTTCGTGTTTTCTTCTTTTTTGTGTTGTTCATTATGGCAATGAAGTCCATACTGGAAAACACTTTTTTGCCCATTTTTTATTGTGGTATAACCTCATTTAAGAGGAAGTACACCCAAATACAGGTAACTTAAAACAGAAAACTTGATTATCAGATTATTACTTGACAGACAGGTCCACACTTCAGACTTTTGCACTGTTCTTTAATACAAACATGGCTGCTGCTCAACAGCAAAAGCGCCCCTAAACTTGAAAACTCAAATCTTGTGCTGAGGCAGACCTTCTAACTCAGCTGAAGAAAAAGCTGGGGTGCAAACCTTGTTCAGACTGTTTGGCAAGGAAAGGTATATGGCTTCACCAGCTCAAAAAAGAGCAGCTGTCTGTAATAGCACTTTCACCCACAGGACAGAAATCTAGTCTTCTGCTCTCATTTTTCTTAGCACATGAAAAGTTTGCTAAGAGCAGAGTTTTATTAACAGCAGCAGGCAGCCTGGATCCAGAATACATGGGAATTCAGCCAGAAAACAAGTCAAGCTCTTCTCAGAACAGGTTTTTGGAAATGCATGAACTTTAATTCTAGGAGAAACAAGGGTCTTTAGCTAAACCCAAGAAATAGTCCGCACATGGAGAGTGAGAAACTCAGAATATCAAGACTCATCTTAATACTAGTATTAGTGGAGTAAGGTCTCTGCATATTTACCCAAATACAGTGCTGTTTTATTACACGCTGTCAAATTCCAAATAATCCAAAATTTTCCTTGAATCAGGTACACTGAACAGTACTGCCACGAATGGGTGCAACACATTCCACCTGCACCATTACAATCTACAATGCAATGTAATGTATAATGCCCCCCAACAAACAGAACAGCCTGGTTTGCTTTCATTGTTTAAAGCTGTCAACAGGACACAGATACATGACCTACAGCTAGATAAGCCTCACATTTGTCATTTGCCTTTAATTAAACCGCCTCCTTTTCCACAGGACTCAAGATTAAGAAATTCTTCTCCAGAATTACACACATTAGGACCAAAGAATGAATTTCAGAAGCCTGCCAGATCAGTTTGCAGTTCTGGAATTCTAAGCAAGATGGACTTCTAGCCAACCCAGGGCTTTTACTACAGGGTAACAGTGACCAAGCTCAAGTATACTGGGGCAAGTAACAAGTATTTAAGTTGTCTGGCTTCCAACCACCTCCAGAATTCAGAAAGTCCACATAACTGGAAGTAAACAGAAGGTAAGGCAGCATTAACTGAATCCCTACACAAGAACTTGTGCATGCCTCCCTGTCTGAGTACAAATCCCACTGTCTGTAGTAAGCAGCACACAACAGCCCAAGCACATTTACAGTACAGGATCACCCAAATCCTGCGTTCAGTTCTGGGCCCCTCACTACAAGAGGCATTGAGAAGCTGGAGCAGGGCTACAGAAGGGCACTGGAGCTGGTGCAGGGCCTGGAGCAGTGTGATGGGGGACAGCTGAAGGACCTGGGGGGCTCAGTCTGGAGAAGGCTCAGGGGGGAGCTGATCGCTCCCTACAACTGCCTGAGAGGAGGATGAAGCCAGGAGGGGGCTGGGCTCTGCTCCCAAGGAACAAGAGGGAACAGCCTCAAGCTGCACCAGGGCAGGTTTAGATGGAGCTGAGGAACAATTCCTTCCCCAGAGGGTGCTCAGGCATTGGAACTGCCCAGGGCAGGGCTGGAGTCACCATCCCTGTAAGTGTTTCACACACCATGGAGAGGAGCCCTCAGTGCCATGGGTTAGTGGTGGCCTTGGCAGTGCTGGGCAATGGATGGATTTGATGATCTTAAGGGTCTTCTCCAATCCAGCTGATTCTGTGATTCTATGGTTCAAAGACCATAAGAAGCAAAACCAGTCAGATCATACTATAGTGGCAGTCATGTCTATCTCACCTGTTCCCAACTTCAGTGCACCATACACTGCATTTGCATTTTGTATTGGACACTTGCAAGTTTTTTTGTTGCCATTTTAGTTTTAAAAGCACATGACCACAACTATCCACACATCCAAGACCCAACAGACATCATCCAATGCCAGAAGGCCACTCATTCCCAGAAACAGTAATTCACAACAGTTAAAGGTTCGATTTGGCTTTGTCCAGACTGTGTTTTATGCCAAAACACTGTAAAATACCAAGTAGACTCAGAAGTTTCCACATTGCAGCATGAATTCTATGCATTTTCTAAAGCAGAGATTTCCCTGATCTATGTGCAAGTACTTGGTGCTATCCCGTCAAGTCATCTCTACTTCAGATCCATGGCTTCTGGTAAGATTAACAAGTATAAGCACTGTAATCTTGAAGTGACTATCCTCACTTCAAAGAGGTATGTTCAGGCTGTTGACTGTGAAGCTTCTTTGTGCCTCATAGTTAGTGAGAGCTACTTTTCGAAGCACATTTAGCTTTGTTTTTTGCAACACAGAAGTCTGTTTAAAACCTGCCCTGGTTTTACAAGTCAGGGTCAGCTTTATCTTATCAGTCTGGGATAATACCAAGCATACCTACAATCTGCAATACAACATGATGAAGATAATCCTTAAATTTGTCAATGCTTCTTACAGTAGATTCAGTTAGCAGGCTTGCTAACACATCTGGGAAACTTAATGCTAGAGTCCCTGGAGGCCTTACAGATTATTAAGCCACATACCAAAGTAAGAATGAAAACCTAAGCCTCAAGAGCCTATCATTTGAAACTTACTGTTGGGAAATTGACATAGAATTCCAAAAGTACACTTCTACAGCAGTGTAACAACTCTGAGAAACTTAAATTCCCCCCCAAGATACGTTTGCCTTAGCAGCAAACAATAGGTACTAGAATTCTCTTTTCCTGAGCAACGTTTCTTGGGTATTTGAGCAGATTATGCTGGTATCAGTTTGGCTGAGCATGTCTGTTTTGCATGATAAACCACATAAACTGGTAGAAATGTTGAACATCCCTGGCATCTATGAAGACTGAGGCAACCGAAGCCATGAAAAGCAGAGCAGTGACTAAGCATCCAAATAACGCAAGACACATTCATGCACAATTAACATACAGCAGTTATAGTAGGTCTACTCCACTGTTGAGGGGCAACAGATTCTTTCTTAGTTGTATTCACAACATTTTAACTTTCCACCGAATTCAACCAAGTTTGTTGTGCTGCATTTCTCTGGTATTGTTTCAAATATAAAGAACAAATATGATACAGTCAAGCTTCCACCAAACCTTAAATACAGACGTCTTTAAGTGAAGCCACTCAAAACTGGTGCTTTCGTACTAAAGCTTACAGTTCTAGCACACCAGGACTCCATTTGCACAGATACACCAGAATCTTAAACAGAAAACCCAGACACGTTTATAGGGAGGATATACAGAGATTTATTTAATCAGGTTTACTATTTACAGTTGAAATCACTTTCACATACTACTTTCTACTCTACATGGCTACATTGTTTCCAAACCAGTTTAAGATCTACGGTCTAACAGCTCACTCAACACATAAAACCGCTCTTCATAGAAAAATGAAGTATTTCATTATAGAACAGTAGTGCATACATTATACTCCTGAAAAGCCAGCTTGTATTTTAAACCACTAATGTCTGAAAGATTTGCTCTTGGAAGGTCATAACTGCAGTCACATGATCCTAAAGTTTTGGGATTGGGTTAGTCTTTTCTTTCCTTTTATTTATATAAAAGTGTACTGGACTTGAGAGTTCTTTAAAAAGTGACACTGGTGAGGGGCAAGATTCACATCCTTTTTTTTTCTCCAGTTAAATACAGCTGGCTTCCTTTGTACAACTTTGGCTGAAAAAGTTTCATGTAGCAAAGGTTTTAAGACATCCTCTCTGTATTCAAGAATCAGCCAGTTAATGCTTAGAGGTAATCTACCAAAGTAGGCACACATCCTTTGACTTTCATATCAACCAAATGACACCAAACTTGCAAATGGTTCTGAAATTAGAAAGTTTACTAGTATACTAAAACATTTAGATACATGAATAGCTGTCTAAAACAGTGAAAGTCACAGGTAATTATATGGGTGTGTAAAGCTGAGTTGTTTTGCCCATCACCAGTGTACAGTACAGCTGTCTCATCTGTGAAAGGTGTTCTTTGACTAAGCTTAGGGCAAGAAAGCTATTGCAGTAGACCTGGCCCGTTCACCTTCCACATGAGTGAGATAAGATTGAACTGCATGTTCACATTCTCTTCTAGGCATAGGTTCCACCAGTGATGAGAAGCTCGTAGGCAGGATCCCGACTCCTCCTACATAGTACTATACAGGCACACAACATGCCCAGAAGCTATGGAGAAAAACAGAAAAAAGAAAACAAGCTGAGTGCAAAGAAGGTACTTCAAGGGATTTAACCTCAGCACAGAAATTGTCAGCATGCATTGCAAGACTCTAAACATCCAGAAGGTAAATGGCAACAAATGCGTTGTTCCTGAGCAAGCTTCATGCCCTGCTGTGAAAAACAAGGGCCACAAACTCCAGCCTGATTTTCTTGCAAGATTGTCTTGATGTCTTTTACAAAAGTTCTTTGGTCAGCCATCTGCATTCTGCCTCCATAATTCACATGGAAAAAGTGACATTTTCTATGAAAGCTACAGATTTTTTAGGTACTGTATCTTGTCTAAAAAATCCAAGTGAAATTCAAATGCATTAGCCTCCAATTGCTATGGTAAGAGCAGAACTTTAGTTTTATAAATCTACTTCACCCCTGAAATCTCTTTCAAATGCTCAGTCTCTTAATGTCATATTAGAAACTTACATCCAACGTGAATTATTCACTCTCAAGACATTTTCTTGCTGTTAAAATTCACAGCACCATGATTCTGCTGACAAAGTTTGTCAGGAATTTAGGGTATGATCAGCCTGTATATATTTACAAGGCTTAAATCAGATGAATGTAAGAAGGGATGTAGAGGATGATATTCTTCAGAAGTTGCATATTTACTGAAAATAAGACTGTACCTACTAAAAAAAGATGAGGTACAATCTTGTGTCCTATGGTCAGCAGTATCTTCTAGTAAAGTAAGCTATTATCCTGATTTGGTTACATGGATAGAAGTTTATGCACAGATGCAAATACTTCAAGAGGCTTCTGGCATAGCTCTGGCTTACATAGCATCACCCAGAAGGTAAGTTTCTACAAACACCCCCCAAAAAATACTCACCCCAAAACCCCTTTGAACAGAAAGCGAATAGAATGCAATGGCTGAGCAGAAAAAGAATAAAGCTTCTTCACAGAAACAGCAAAAACCCAGTGAAAATACAGCACTGGGACACAAAAGGAGAATTACTAACTTTTTTAAATCAAGTCCGATGCAAGCATCACATGTGTAACATGTTTTAAAGCTAAGTGATGGCACATGTAACACAGTAGCTCAATCTGCTCAAAGACTGAACAATTTAAGAACTCTGAATCTCCATAAGCAGCAATTTAAAAAGAGGAATGATGAAATTCTCATATAAGCTTTTAATTTCCTAGAAAGACAAGCTGCGAAGATTAATAAAATTCTCCATCTGGAGTGCATTACACCTGCTTCGGATCTATAGCAGAAATCCAAATTCAAAGAGGTGTATGGAGGGTAACCTAGAGGGTGGCACTTAGGCCTGCTGGTAAAAATCAGTACCTTTCTTCACTTTCCATCGGTACTGGGGTGGCTCCAGTTCAGACTGACCCCCAAAGATGTTAACACAGAAAGGTTTGGGTTGGAAGGAGCCTTTAAAAGTTATCTAGTTCAATCCTCCTGCAATGAGCAGGGACATCTTCAACTAGCTCAGGTTGTTATAGTCACGTTGGAGGAAGAGAAAACACAGAATTGCATGTCCTCTTCATGGATTCAGCCCTTTAAAGTGAGGGGGCAACAGCCACAAATAAAAAAATCCAAAACAAACAAAACCCAAACTAAAGTTAGACTTAGGAAATGGAGAGGTTTGGGTAGATGCCACTGGCTACAGGTCTCTGAAGAAGGCTCACAGCCTGCAAGTACAAGAACTTCAGCTTTTTCTGCTGTTTAAAACAAGGATCAAATGAAGAGTGTGCTGCAGAGAAACATCATTAGTCTTTTGCTATAATCCATTCTAGCCAATTCATTAATTCATATTTACAATTATCCACACAAGATAATTCCGTTCAATGTCTCAAGGCATTCAATATTTGCAGTTGTGTAAGATCCTAAACTATCAGGTACTGTAACAAAAGCTCATGCAATCAACTTTTCAGTTACTATTTAAAACATCTGTATTCTTTTGGAGGCCACTGAGCATACTCCTAGAATTCAAAATAAGCACAGAAATAACTCCTGTATTTCAGCTTTCTCTGTAATCTGTCAACTTTCAAAACCATGCTCACACCTCTAAAACCTTTTCTAAGGCATTTGACTCTGTTTCTCTTCAGTTGCCACTTAATATTGTGAACAAAAGTATTTTAGAAGTCTGTGTTGAGGAAGGATCCATGCACAACCCTGCCTTCAACTTGAACAGTTCAGACACCTCCCACAGTCAGGAGGTTTCTTTAGGATTTATTAAAAGCTCTATTATTTTATAATATTTGCTTGCTAGCAGTAACTAGACCCAATCTCTTAAACTAATCTGCTTTCCTTGGTACAAAAAAAAGCTCACTTGTTGTATATACAATGGGCAGGGTCAGGATTTTGGAAATGATGACTGACTACAACAGCTACCTTTAAGGACAAACTCTGCAGATAATCCAGCAGCACTTCATTTACTGCACTGCAATACCTTTGCTCCCTTCAGTTTGCCATCTATTTATTAATAGTTCTGTGCTGTCACTGTGGTTGAGACCAAGCAATTATCGGATGCTGGAAGATTCCCATGGTAACTGAGACATGAGCATATTAAAAATTACTTCTGTGCAGAAAAGACTAAGTTGCCACAAATCCCAAGCCTTGCAAAAATTCTCCTCAGTCTTTCCATTTGAAATAATGTCCAGAAGGCTGAATTTGTTGACTGTAAGCTATCAGAGGTGATGAACTTTGGACAGCCTTCTTGCATAACACAAAATAACCATCAGTTCAGAGCGGACTCTATGCAGTGAGCCTAGGAAAGCTACTAAAATTCACCAAAAGGGAAGAAAAATGTAATTACTCCTCCAAGTTTACAGGCCACAACCATGTAGGTTACAGGCCACTTGCTGAAGTGTCCATCCTCACCTCCAGTTCAATTAGCACACAGGCTATTTTGCTGAGAATCAGGCTAAATACATGCTTAAATCCAGTATTACAAACATGAGGGTGTCACAACTTACATCTTACGTTTCAGGAGATGAACAATAGAACAACTGGAATAGTGTTTAGTACCAACTTGACTGAAACTAATGTTGAAACTAATGTTCATGTGAATGTACAATCATTTGAACTGTGAAGCAAAGATACAAGAATATGACTTAGGGTAGACTGAAATCTGATTACCACTCAGTATTACTAGACAGGAATTTCAAGGGTATTCCCAACACCTTGTATCCTATACTTACCTTCATTCATCTGCTAAACAGGTAATCATGCAGCTTGTTTCACCTTTAAGCAAAAACATTCCAAAATGCTATATTGCAGCACTAGCAAAGGCATTTCTCTGATGCTCTTATTTTCTTGATGAACTATTTAGAAATGATGTACTTTCTGCCAACAGCTTGGTTACTGACACATGGAGACAAAGGCAAGAGCACTCACTGCAGAAGGGATATAAGATGCTTGCCTAGAATGGATGAGGCAGGAATAGCTGATGGATACAAGCAGCCACAGCATTTGTGGCTCAGTCACTGGGAAGATTAAAACTGCTCCATTCTGGGACATACCTGTTAACCTGCAAACTCCAAAACTAGGAATAATGCCTCCTCTTGGGATTCAGCTTACCCAGCCCCAGAACACACATTTTTTTTCCTACATAAAAATCTGCCACAGTAGCCATGGTTGTGGTAAATGCTTTTATTTACACTACACAAATACATTTCGGTGTTCAAGAAGACTAAATATTGTTTTAACAGTCAAAGTTTTAAGGATAGCAATTAAAACAAATATCTTCCTTCAGAAGCCTAAGCACAGATCTCATCATATTTAAAGCTCCATACCTGAAGTAATCTGGTTCAGCACAGTTCCACAATATTACTGTATACAGTGTTACCTACAAGCATATCCTTGCAGCATTGAAATAGAAATTAAACCATGTTTCCACATGACTGTTTGCCAAAGATGATTTACTTCAAACAGACGCTCCAGCAAAAAAGCTACTTTTGAAAACAAAAGAGCCTAAACTGCTTGACTCAACAG
>JAOEHX010051409.1:0-27077 GCA_025448015.1 Bolborhynchus lineola
AAAATCTCCAGCCCTGGACCTTGGGCGCCCTGTATCAGAGTAGAGCACGCATGCTTGGCCTCTGCTCCCACAGATAATAAGAGCATCAACCTACCAGCTGCCTTCTCTTTGTTAGCTTTGAGCACATAGTTATTTTGGATAGAATTATGGAAAAGCGATATGTCTACATTTTCCTTACTTTATAACACAAATGGTGAGTAGGAAACTCACTTGTAGGAGGTTTTCCTTGATTTTTTCCATATTATCTCAAGAATAAATTTTGGACTATTTAAAAGGATCAAGGCATTCACTTTCATTTCTGGAAGTAGCTGCTCTGTCTTAATCTGCAGTGAAATAAAAAGCTAGTTAGAGACAAAAGATTTAACTTGTGTGAAAAAAAAAATGAAGTGTGTGTCTGAATTATGTGTGTGGCAGATTGTGGAGAGACTGAGGCAGATTCTGTGGCATAATTTCATTGAGTTTTTTTCAGTGAAGAATCTGGTTCTTTGTTTACTGTCTTGGCAGAAATTCACCTATACATTATGCATAATAAAAAATCAAAATGGGCTCTGCCACTGGTAGCATCTTGTTAGAATAGTAGGGGAAAGCTAGGCATGTCCTTAGGAATCTTTATAAAATTGCTGTACTTCTCCCAAAACCAGGTACTAAAGATCCTGCACATTTTCAGTGGCAATGGCTGGATTGGTGTGTATGACGAAGAACATCAGTGTTTATGTGTGAACTGAGGTTCTGGATAATAAATCTCCCATCCCTTATTTGGTTCTAATCACCTACATTATATCCATGGAATCTGAGGAGTTGAAAATACATCTATTTGAAATGTAAGCAAATAAGTAACTGGTATTATTTATTTATACAGTTCAGCTGAAGCTCAAGATCTAAAGATAAATTTGATATTCTGTCTCCTTTTTATTGTTCTTGATTTTTAGAAGAGTTCCATGCAAGAGAGAAGGTTTCTTGCTGTGACTTCCAAATGGGAATTTACATTATTCTTCAAATACCCAGTTGCCATTTTTCCTATTCATTTACCTAAAATGTTTTTGGCACAGACATTCTCTTCATGCATTGGTACATTTTTAATTTTTTTTTGTTATTAAAGACAATTGCACTATATCTGTATGGAAACATACAGGGAGATTTGCCTGAACAATGAAGTCAGGGCGGGATAGAGTATATCCTTTTTTTTGAGGAACATAATACAGCAATGCTCAGATGAGGTGATAGAAGAGCTAATTTGACAAGATTATAAAAAGTATGCCCAAAATTGACAGCTCTGTAGAACTGGGTCTTTTTTTGAGATTTCTTGAGATAATAGCATCAGTTCTACTGATAAGGGTCATACTTTTGATTAAGTTTTGTGGTGTTTCCCTGTACTCTAGTGCTAAGGCCATGTCCTTGAAAATAGTTTTTTCCTGGCGTTAGGGCTCACTGACGCTTCCTGCTGTCCATCTAATGTAAGAAACAGAAAATGTTTTGAAGTTCAGGGTGCTAGATACAATTCTCTAAATGGTTATCTATTAGACAGAGCTCAACACTGACAATCTCCTACCTTCTCATGATGGAAAACTTTCAAGAATTAATGACTCCTTCAGTTTTTTGGTTTCCTATCTCTCTTTCTCATGTGCAGGTATGTGCTTCAGCTTCATACACCTTATTTTTATAGCAAACTATTACAGTCATGTAGAGTTAAAGCATGCAGTTAATGAGGCTGTACAATATATTTAATTTAAGCAAAGTATCATCTGGCAAAGTAATCACAGGTTTCCCGATGCCTGCTCTGTGCTGGAAGTGTGATGCTGTTTCCTTTAGTGCCAGATGGCAGGTCAGTTGTAATCCATAGTTACCATAGTGTGTACTGAATAGTTCATTCCTGTTATTCGTTCATTCATACTCCCATGTACTGAATAGTTCACTTTACAGGATGTGTCAGTGTCTGGATCTGTGCACACTTGTGTTTTGCTCTGCATTTCATTAAAGCTCTACCATATCGGTTACGTCTACAATCCCAGTATAGTTATCAAAAGCCAAGCGGGCAGAACCTTGAAGCAGAATCTCATTCAGCCCTTGTATCTCCAGCTGCCAGTAGCATTTTATTACAACATAGTGAAAACTGGACAGCAAGTAGTCTGTGAATTTATCAGCTGCTGCAGGCATACTGCTGCAGACAGCTGCATATCAGTGTTGGGGCAGTTGTGTAGCTATGGGGACATTTGAGGATGTCTTGTCTTAGTGATCTGCCCATGGCATGACTGACAGCAATGTGCATGAAGCTGATGAAACATTCGGAAGAGGACATTCTGACATTTCCTACAGCAAATGTAATAAGAAGTATTGTTTTCTAGTAGCAATTAAAGTTTGTAAAACCAAGGAGTAGTAACAAGAAGTCTGAAGACAACATTGTGAATTTCTCCTAATGAAAACCTGTAGTGCTTACTTCAAAATGGTTGAACCCAGCACCAGCCATCAGTTGGCTAAGGCTTTCTTTGGGTTCTTGCCACTCCCATAAAGAAGAAATCAGATTCATCATATAGGGAAGATAATAACCATGCCATCTCAGGCAAGATTATACTTTCCTTGTCAGGGTAAATTTATTAAGCAGCAGAATATGTAACAGGCACAAAAAGATACCAAATGCTAAGGAACAGGCACCCTTCCAACTCTCTGAAGCTGAGCAGGAGGAGAACATTATTACTCTATGCCTTATTGTTCTTTCTTTTTTCCCAACCTCCTTGTACTTCTGAAAGCACAGGTTTTCTGCACTGTGAGTAGACACCATTTACAGTCTGCAAGTAAATGATCATCCTGGCATCCCAATGTTATGTGTCCCTATTCTTTAGTTTCTTCTTGGTATTTTTATATTTAAAAAGTCCTGTTTTGGAAAAAAGTGCTGGTAGATTCATTCTCCCTTCACATGCAGCTGCAACTTGCTTAAGTTTCCTGGAGCCTGCTGAGCTCAATGAGAAGATTCCTGTTGACTTCTTAGTGTTTGAACAAGGCTTTGACTGCACATAATATTTTGATTGATATTTAAAGTTAGGAAGAAACATCACATACTAGATCAGCTACCATAAGTAACACAAGCATTGACTTCACTTTCTGATAGTTTCAGAGAGATTTAAGTTAATTATTGTTTCTTATTTAGTACTTTGGGCTAGAACATGAATTAAATTAAACATTCTCCTCCCACTGCAGCACCTAGAAGTAAAGAAAAGCTCAGCATTTACATGTGCTGTCTCTTCTATTGATCTCCTGGGTGCCCAGCATAGGTCCTTTCACTTTGCGCTTTTTCTTGCTTCCACAGGGTGACTCCGTGAAGTCAGGTAGTAGCTGCCTGGGGCAAAGATTGATTTTTGAAGGCTTAGAGCCTGGTACAAAGGAGTCATGTACGACTACTGCCCACATGTTTTGCAATACTAAAAAGGCTTGTTACACTATTAAGCTGATTGACATTTTTAACACATGACCTAGATATTACATTCCTATTGCATTCGACAGGACTTTTTCATCAGAAATTCCATCAAGCCTCAAAGCTTTTGATGTACAGTGCATGAGCTGACACAAGATCCAGTAACACTGCAGGTGATACCAATTCAGACAGATAAGTAGCTGTTGCAGTCCTGGCAGTATGCTTATTAGCAATAGCAGCAGTGCTTCAGGCTCAAATATAAATCAATCTGTGTGGTTTGATTTGCAGTTAGAAAGGGACAGTCCACTCCACACAGTGCTTTCACATACAAATGCAAGTCTATAAGAGCAGGGCCATGGTGAAACAAATATGAAGGGTACCAACCTACTGGAACTGAAAGGTAATGAGTGTTTGTAGTTCATCCTATTTCATGGCATATCCCTACCAATGATACAGTAGTTCAGTATATGGAAAACAATTGAATGTCTGGGAGTGCTCCATAATCACTGTTTTCTGCTTTTGTTTGAAAAAGCTCTTTTTTTCTTTTATTCTCTGCATGAGTTAAGTCAATGGAATAATTTCCTACGATGTAATCAGTAAAGTAAGAAAAGATGAAAAGGAGAATTTCAGAGAATCTGAAAAACCCCTATGCATCAGTCAGTAGTTTCAATGGTTTTGGGCAGGTGGTGTTACCATTCCACCACTCAGATCTACGATACCTGTACCCAGTATTAAGTTATAAGAGAAAGATTAATGAGCTTCACTAGTAGAAACACCATGAAATAAAGTCATTATCTTTTTCTACTTTATCCCTCAAATGTGTGCATAGATATCAACTTACTTTGATTTCAAGATTGATCTCTCCAAAACATTGTTACTCTTCTGACTTCCAAACACAAAATCTGGTGTTCATTTCCAGTTATTAACTGACAGTTATGCCCTATGCTTCAGGTAATGTAATTCCAGGCAAACAGTTGGAGCCATAAACAAAATATTATCCCTTTAGCATCTAAGTGAATTATGCTGCTATTTAATCACTTCCTTTAAAATTAAGTGTGTGATTCATAGAAATGATAATGCACAACAGATAGATTGTTACTGCTGCTAAATGGTGGGATATGTAACATTCCTTCAGCTTGATAGAAAGTTTATGGTTAGTCATTAGATATTTGTTGAAGAGTTGACAACACATGTATTGCAGTTCCAGTAGTAATGACATGGTATAGTTACTCTGTGTTACAAAAAAAGTGAAGGGTTAGGTTTAGGGTTTTAGCACCATCTGAGGAGGCAAAAATGTACACTCATAAAGAAGACAGATCTGCACATTCCATGGTATTTTGTATGTAATTGAAGATAACCTTTTTTTCAGGTTTGCCCCTTCAAAATTAGCTTTATTTTGAGGAAAATGCTATTGCTAATGCACTGGATATGTATGAAAGAGAGAATGGTAATAGCTTGTATTTCTGGAAAATGAGCTGAAAAAGTGAGCAAAATTCAATTAAAAAACAAACCTGCAGCTTTTCAAAAAGGATTGATTCAAGAGACTCTTCAAGATAAAGGATTCAAGAGAATGTTTGAATTCTGAAGTTAAGAACTCTGGAATGTGCTGCAAGTTCTGTTGTACCTGGGAATTCACTACAAAAGCTGTCAGAATCAGCCAGTACTTCACAGATTCTTTGTATAGCTGGGTCAAGTATCAGCTGAGGAGCTTTCACAGAAAGAAAAGACTATAGATTTAAAAGTAAAAATGTCTGTAATCTTTATAATGAACAACATAGAAATCACTAAGGATGCTTACACTGAATCTAGTGGTTCTAAACATTCTTCCTTATACTGTGGACCAGAAACTGAGCTTCTTAGAACTGAGCAGTACTTATAAGAAGATGATAAAAAAACAAATTAATCCCTTGAGTTTGTTACATAAAAGGGTCTCTCAGTACAAACCACTGTAGATACATCATCACCTTGAGCATGAAAACTCTAATATTTTAATGGTTAGGCATATCACATTTTACGTTTGCTGAGGAGGCCATTAGGAAAGATATGGTGAAGGGTGCAGTCCCAGTTCCAGGGGACATGTCCTGTCTGTACTCTGTACTCACTCCTCATTCTTGACTATCTCACTGTGGTATATGCTGGAGGATGGAGTTACTCCATCCTCACCTGAATACGCTGTTTCCTTCCAGAGGAAACTCATGAGATGTTGTGTTGCCTGATCCCACTCCAGAGCAGCAGCTATTTTATATTAATGTTTGGAAGGTCTCAAGGCTTTGGAGAAAAGATTGAATTTGTTTAGGAAGGGAGTTTATTCTTTTCTCCTGAAGAGTCCATCTTCACCACAAAGAGATACGGATATTTCCCTGCTCTATGTGCCTCCTTTCCTTCTTCACTTTCCCTTCCCCAATATATATATGGCGGAAGTACTGTACGTACTCTATGGTTGTTAATTAGACTTTCTGATGACTTTAAAAAATTGGTTCTTTCTGATCAATTCCCACATTCCTGTCATTCCAGTGACATGTTTTCATTTGTGCAAAAGAAAAATTTAATACAGATCCTTGTTTGAAGTGCAGTGTAAGAAATCTGATCCCCCAACATTAATAAAATTATACTCCCATTCTCATCCTAGGAGATCTCTCTTGTTTATTCCCAGACAGTTAACACTAATTGTATTTTTCAGTGCAGAAATTGATTTTAATGTCAGCAGCTCAGAGTAAAATCCTAATAATCAGTATAATCAGTAGCTAATCCTGAAGGTGATCTATTGCAGAGTATAAGTGGGTTTCTAGTTCTCAGTGCCAAAGGACAGATGTAAGAAGTTCTCTGATAACAGAAGTTAAACTTCTGAGAGCTTTGCAGTATATTTTGGCAGTGTTATTGCAGGAGACATGCTTTAAACCCAACATTTTTATGGGTCTCCTAAACTACAAACGCCTTTTTTTATTACAGTTCAGAAGGCAGAGTAGACTATATTTAGTGGTGTTATTGTAAAAAAGATATATACCTGCCCTACAGCAGTTAAACATTCCAATTTTTCTGTCTATGTACCTTTCTGTGGCTTTTATTTTTGTGTTTTTGTGGTATAGCAACTGAAAGGGAGCATGTTGGACTGTGTTGCTGAAAGTGAGGCAAATATAAAGGTTGCAGATGATGTTAAAAGAGGTTGTGACATTCACATGCTGTATACCTATCCTTTTACAAGATCTAGTTTTATTCTAAAGACTTGGTCTGATTCCAGTGCAACCTCTATTACACTCTCTCAAGTGCTACTTGACAGCAGGTCAGTAATTTGCAGGAAAAAAGTCCTTTCAGGTCTCTAATCTTCATTATCATAGTGTCTTATCTTCTGGTAGCACACTGAACAGGGATTAAGATTTGTCATACATACTTGTGGATCTTGATCTCTGCAGAGGGAGACTTGTATACACAGTTTGGTGAGAATTAAAGATAGAGTCAACTTATATTGCGTCGACTTATATAAGTCATAATTCCCCTCAGACAAGATGAATTTGCTTTCTCATCTAATGTGCAGGGTGCATACTTTGTACTTTAATCAGAACTTCAAATTTTGAAAGGACAGAGGAAGAGATTTATCATACTTTAAGGAAAAACCCTCCACTTTTGTAAATGCAGTTGCTTTACAGTGTAGGAAATGGATTCAAAAAGAGGAGGTCTTTGTGCTCATGCTCTAATGTCATAAATTCTTTTGATTGCTTTGATTCATTGTCTTCTGTAGCTTCTTGTCCTCTTCAGGACCTTATTTTCATTATGCTCTTTCTATCATAGAACAGAGTGCAAAGAACATAGGAGAGTGAAATAAATTGTGCTGTAAGTCTTTCTGCTGAAGTTTTACAATTATTGTATTATTGCTCAGAATCACTTTAGTGGAAAAACCCATGCTGCTTTGTTGTGTCTGGCCAGAAGGTCTCCATGGGCCTTGAGATCAACTAAGAGGAAATGAAAACTCTACAAAAATCCAAGTACACAAATCTGAAGTGGGTCAGTGTGTTTATTTAAGAACAATGTGCAGCAAATTGGTAAAGCTTAACTTCAATCATAATTCTTTATCCTTAAATTCAAGTATTTAGGACTTGCTTTTCAGAAGATGTGTTTAGAGCTTTCAAAAATAACAGCAATCATGGGTGGATTCACAGGCTCTCTGCAGCCAGCAGCTGTGTACTTCCAGCAAAGCTTGAGGAAGTCTGATTATGCTTCCAAGGCCATTGCTGACATCCCAGGATGAGCTCATTCTAAAATAGTGCCCTAATTCCTGTCCAGTCTTTTCCCAATAAATCTCTCTGTAATTTCTTTTGCAGAACTTGAAACAAAGAGCAAAGCTCTGTTAAAGCCTTTTAAAAACAAGAATCTATTTGACCAAATACTTACCAGTAAGATGGGTGAAGAGCAGATTATAAAGATTTAGGATACATTTTTAGCAATCACAAGAATCATCAGTCACTACAACTTTTGCAAATCTTGACAGATGTCTTCAATATTGTCATCAATATTTATAATTGAAACTATAAGCTTTTAATATCAGTATTCACATAAACTAGTGAGCCCCAACTGGGAAAGTTCAGTTTATCACTGAATGGATTGAAGGGATAGTGCTTCCAGATAGCTAAACTAAAGTAGTTATCTAAATGTGAATGAAACCATCTTGTAACAACACATCTCAGTGCAGTTGCAGAGAAATATTGAATAATTTGCAGTTTCCAAAGAGTGAAAAAATCTTTTGAAGAAAAATTTCTGTAAAGGAAAATTCCTGCTTATTTTTTCCATTATATTCCCCCATGAAATAGGGAATAGGTGTTAAACTTAAAGGTCTCCATTTGAAGCCCTATAGGTCTTTTCCGTTTGCATCACAGTGGTGTACTTAGACTAGTACTTCATGACAGCTGCTTAAAAATTCAGGTTTCTGAAACGGAGTTTCTGTGCTTGAAAAAAAAAATAAAAATCCACCTTTGTTTTCTCACATCAGGAAAACCATGGTTCAAAGGTAAGAATAAATATTCAGTCATTCGTCGCTACAGTTTTGCGCTTAATTTAAAAGGCAATCCCAGTCATAACATAATGAGTTTTTTTGTCCATGTTACTGCCTTTTAGGAAGTTTGTTTGCAGTCTGTGTTTGCTTGTTGTACTGCTACATTTGGGTATCCATGTGTTAGTGCTACATCTGAGGGGTGAGTCTTGCTGGTTTTTTGCTTTTGAAATTTTGTGTTACTTTTACTGTGAATCTTAAAATTTGGAGATATCAGATTTAGCTTCCTCACTGAATATGAGGTTCTCCAATATTCCTGGAAACAGAACGTAACTTGGTGAGTTTTCAAAGAAATATAGTTGCAAGAAAGAGCAAAAATGGCTGGAGAATACTAATTATTTATATAGGTTGAGTTGTTTCTAGCCTTCTCAGTCCTCCAAGCCTGTATCACATGGAAAGAATAGATAGACAGATGAGGTTATATAGCACATAATTTGTACAGTTCCTCTGTTATTTAAAATTAATTTGTAAAATCTTTGGGAAACAGGGGTATGTAAGCACTATGCTGACAGGAGGTTTACAGTATCTGTAGTAACTTCAATCTTGGAACAATTTTAGTTCCTCAGCAGAAATAGGATGGCTTCCCAAAGAGAAGTAAACCGTGCTGGATAGCTAAGAACCTACCTAACAGAATACAACTGAATGCTATGAATGATGTTGCATGAAATAACATGAATTACACAGGTGTGTTATATGATACCCCCACTTCCATGATGTTCAACCTTATTACCTATTCCTGTCTTTATCTGTACATTCTTCTTTTGTTCATCTATCTAAAACCATTTAAATTCTTCAAGGAAAAAAAAAAAATAAGGGGGCAATTTATTTGAAAACAGCATTCATTCTTCACTGTCATATGCATTTATCAGATTTATTCCCTGCAATCATATATGTGACAAGACCATATTTAGTGATGGCACTAAGCTCTCTACTCTCTAGGCTTTATGTAAGCCTCCTGCCACTGGATGCCACGATCACAACTGTCCTGTGCCAGTCAAGCAATTGAAGAGAAATCAGGCATGAAAGAGGGGGAAATAAGTTCAGTGTGTTGAGAAAGGATGTCCAGTACTTTAATAGATTGGCTGCCTGGCACAGTTTATAATTTGCATAGAGTAAAGATTGGGTATTTCTTCAGTCTCTCTGTCACCCTTGAGTAGTTAGAAACAAACACATGCACCCTGAAGGCTCCGAATAGAAAACAGAACACCTGTGTCCCTAACCAGAATCCATGCTCATGATAGCAGGATTTATAGAACTAATATCAAATTCTCCTCCTATTACACAGCCTACTAGAGCTAGTGAAAGGGACTATTGTATTTTGCTCAGTCATGGGGAGAGTAAGCCATGATCAAAAAATCAGTTCCTGGAAAAGTATTCTGAGACACTTCCTTCTGTGTTTCTGACTATTTTCTTTTCAGAGACATGTTTTAATAGCATTAAAACTTTTGTATTTTTACTACATTATAACATGATGGGGTAACAAATCAAAAATTGACTTATACTACTGGGACTTGTGTCCTTTATGCAAAACTCTGATCTCCTAAATGTGGATTGAAGAAAAATTTTGCTATCAATTGTAGTGTCTAGATATTCTGCAGTGCAATAGGTGACACATTTCTTCACAAAGCAGTTGCTGAATCTGTGAGAAAACTTCTATTTTTAGCTCTCGTCTTGGTTGCTAATAAGGATATTGTAGAATTGCTGACTGTAGAAAATACAATAGACCAGGCAAACACTAGTTAAAAATCTGATTTTATTAAACTGAAAAATATAAGAGGCAGATTTTCTGTTACAGAAGCTAAAGCTGGGAAAAATTCAGTAGTTGAAGAGAGTGAGCCAGGCACTGTAAGCTCTTGAGTCTCCTCTCCATAAAATGTAAGTCTTTAGGATATTTTTTTAAAAGTAAAAGGAAATAGCAATGTTAATGAGAAGTGGAATATGCTGTGCTGCTCTTTAACAGTGATAAATCAGGTGATCTTAAGGTATTATTATTGAGAAGGTAACTGAGAAAGAATTTTATCACTGTGGATTTCAGAAATAAAATAGAAATATAGAAAATATTAATAGAACATCAGTAGAAAATAAGTAATTTGGAAGCAGAACTAATGATCTGTCCACACCTTTATGCAAAAATTCTAAGGTCAGTGGAAGTTATTAAACAATGTGTCTGTGGTTTGCAGTGAAGGGGGAAGTGCCAAACTGATGCATTTAGAATTCCAAGGAAACTTCACATGTGATCTTGGGATAACAAGTACTAATGTGCTAATTAATTTGTTTATAACACAGGGTTGAAGATTACATCAATTTGGAGAAGTAGTAGAATATTAAACAGGAAAAAAGGATGACATTTAGGGTTGTAATGATGGAGGTAGGATGAAAATATAAGAACTCAGCATGTGAGGTCAGGAAGATCTGTTGAAGTTGGAGACTCAGCATTTATAAACATGAGACAAATCCTGACCAATGTGCAAAGGTTTTGTGTTGATCAAAGGGAAACTATTAGCTGCTGTGTGATATTAAAGTGCAAAAATGTGCCTGTGATTTGAGGAGCTGGGGCTTTACAGTGGAAATGAATGCCTTCATGAAAGACACTACTGGACTGAAATAAAGAAATACCTCTTCATGTGCACATGTGCTTTCCTTTATATTTGTATTATATCAATATTATATGTATGTGCTATAACTTTGTGGGTGACCTAAAAGATTTAGGACTACTTCATGCTTATGTTTTAATTGCAACTGGAGAAAAAGCCATTTTGGTGTATAAACATTCTGTGGTATTGGTATATAAACATATTTCTCATACTAAATCCAAAATGCCACGCTATACCAGCTACTAGGAAGAAAATTAACTTTATTTCAGCTGAAACCAGGACACATTCCTGTATCCTGGGCATGACCTGGGTTTGCATCATCTTTGTTGATGCAGATCACCCCAATTGTGCCATCATACAACTTTTCTCCTGTCAGATAAAGAGAAGCTCTGAGGCTCTAGCAAGCTCTTGTTGCCATTATGTCAGTGCAGGCTTTGAAAAGCAGACTGTGGCACTGCAGTGCAACTGGAAGGAGATGATCAGTGTGGCTGACAGAATGGAAGAAAATGACTTTTGCATCAGCCTCTCCTGTTGCTGGGCACTGCTAGGAACTATGGTGGTGCTACAGCCTGTCAAGTGTGTTTAACTACAGTTAAACAGCAGGAGCCCAGGACTTGAAAACTCCAGTGTTAGAAGCCATACTGAACACATGAATTTTAATTGAATCACAGCTGCTTAAAGTCTTCGAGATCTGTGAACACAGGCTAACTGACAGTGTGGTCCTCAGTGAAGAGTTATCAAACAGAAAGTTGCAAGAAAGCAGGTCTGAGAATGTGGAAAAAATAGTAGTGTTTGTGTGAAATTGAATTGCACAACTGTGAGTCTGGGAAGTTGAAATATTAACCCAAATATGCCATGAAGGAACCAGTAGACACTCAGTACTGCAATGGTTCTTTAGGGATGCCTGTGATAAGACAATTAGTCAGTTTTAACATTCCTATGGTTTTACTCTATTATTTGCATTTGCATCTAGATAGTCTTAATGACCCAGGCCACACCTGGAGCACCATGTCTAGTTCTGGGCATGGAATTATAGAAAGAGTCCAGCGAAGAGATACAAAGGTGATGAAGGGACTGAAGCATCCTTCTTATGAGGAAAGGCTGAGAGAGCTAGGGTGGTCTTTCTCTTAAGAGGTGGTAAGAGAAAGTAGTAAGAGGTGGTAAGAGAAAACTCTGGGAGACCTTACAAATCTATCTAAATACCTGAAGGGAGGATGTAAAGTTATCATAGCCAGGCTTTTCCTAGTGATGCCCAGTGGTAGGCCCAGAGGCAGTGGACACAAGCTGAAACGTGGGATGTTCCCTCTGAACAGAATGGTTTCAGTTGGAAGGGATCTTTGAAGATCAACATCAGGAAGCACTTGTTTACTGTGAGAACTGGCACAAGTTTTCTAGGGAGGTTGTGGAGTTTTCTTCTTTAGAGATACTCAAAAGCAATATGGACATGGTCCATGGCAACTGGCTGTAGGTGGCCCTGCTTCAGCAGGAGGGTTGGACCAGATGAGATCCCAGTGATCTCTGAAAACCTCAGCCAACCTGTATTTCTGTCACTGTAGTTCTTAACCTCAGGTAACATATCTGTACCTAGTTTAGGCAAGGGAAACTAATTGCTGCTAAAAGTATGACAACGAATATTATAGCAAGCTGCTTTATTAAATCCAGAGGCAATAATAGCTAGGTGTGTTGGTGACTGATTTACCTATAGCACAGTGAATTCTTCTGAATTATAGCATTCCTGCTGCATCACCTCCCTGCTTAGCTGTATGGAAATACACACTGTGTCACAGTGAAGTTGAGCCCATGGCTCTGATGGAAAAAGCTAGCTGGCTCTTCCTTACATTAATATGCCAGGGTAAAAAATTACAGGAGTCCCACTGCTAGAAGGAAATTAAAAACCCAGCGAAAACCATACTTCATGGCTCTAACATCAAAGTGAAGAAATCGGAAGTGTGAGGAAAAACACATTGCAGATTTTATAGCATGTGAATAACTGAAGTCTGCTAGACGCAGTGATGAAAGTGGATCAAAATTACTAACAGATCTTAACCATCTGTTGGGAGGTGGGAGTGGGGTCTCTACTAGTCCTTTTTCCTGTCTCATACTCCAGCCTGTTTGCAACTGCCTGAGATAATTGCTGCTTGTGAGCTGCCTGTGACTGTAAAATTGCAAGTCTTATGTAGATGTTTCAACTGTACCTTTTTCTTTACACATCATTTGTTTTCTGTTTCTAAGTATCTATTGTGCTGGTGCCCGTTACCTTAGCATCAGATCTGTATAACTGCTTCTGTCATTATACATGACCAACAAGTATTGGAGGCTAAAATTCCAGATTGAAAAAAACTCCTTTTTCTGAACAATTGCAAATGACTTATGTGTATTTAGAAAAAAATATTTAAATTGTAATGAATGTAATTTTGTTCCTGCTGTGATTTTTCAGGGACTGAAATTTGTCAGTGGGACTGTCACATCTGGTCTGAGCAGCAGGATCTCTTAAAGGGGTCTTCCTTTGTCACTTACAGTTGTGTGAGTGCTACTGTCATTATGTGACTGAAGGATTCAGACTGTTAGGAGTATCTTGATTATAAAATAGGCACATGACATTCAGAAATACTGCAGGTCCATCTTCCGCCAGTAGGGACTGAGTAAATGAAAGAGAGCTCAATGTGGAACTCTAAGAAGCAGGCTTGCTATCTGAAGCTCTACTGGGGAGGTCTTGCAGGCTTTATGTGTTTACATGAATCTTTTTGCTTTAAGTAGACCTCAGGTTCTAATTTTGAAAATAGTGTTCTTGTATCATTTAGTTAAGACAGTGTTTTTGTTGGTATTCAGTGAGAATGGATTTGATATAAACAGGGAAATGGCAGAAATGTGAACCAAGATGCTCTGATAGACTCCCAGCTGGTTAGGCCAGATGAGAAAAATTAATGTTAATCAAACTTCCAGTTTTTAAGCTTTATGCTAAATTTATAACCAATCACATATATTTTCTTGGGTATTTTTATCTTCTTATCACAAAAGATGCTACTATATAAATATGATCCAAGGCAGTTTTAGAGTGAGGTTGAAGTCATTTACTTCTTTCTCTGCCATGAGATTCCTCAGCTTTTCCCAAATAATTTCACATTTAAGCCCTGGCTTTTATAACTGGAGAGTACAAATAGTGGAAAAGGCTTGGGTAAATGGGCAAGCACACTGAAATGTAGAGCTGAAGATGCCTAAAAGCTTTTACAGCTGGAAGTCCTCCCTAGGTAAAAAATCATCCCACTATGAGTAGTAGAGTAGAATTACTCATATGTGAAATTTTGCGGGAGTGTGAATGTTGGCTGCTACAGGTGATTCCTTGTCTATTTATCATGTTCACAACAGAGCTATGGTCCCTACCATCACCACTGCAATGAGAAAACAATAACAAATGTAGAAGGGAGTATAAAAACCCCATGTGTGTTTTGTGGTTCTCCTGCTCCATATACAATGCAGTGGTTTAACACATTATGATATAAAACCCCCAAGGTGTTAATAAGACAAACTCATAATATATTCTTATAAAGACAAATGAACATTTAACAAACTATTCTCAAATTTACAGCAAGTTGATTAAAAAAATTTCATCTTCTCCCCATCATTTTTCATATGAAATTACTAAGTTCCCTCACAAATGCTTTCTCAAAGAAGCTAAGAGCAGGATCTGAAAAAAGCATTAATACCCCTATCAAAGTTTCTGAGCTACTCTAATTAGCCCAAGTGTTCTAGCTTTTGAAAATAGAATTGCTTTTATGGCATAGAATGTGATAGTTCTCATAATATTCCATTGCCTCATCAACACAGCAAAGAGAAAGGTGAACTGTTCCCTGAAAAATTGAAGTAAAATTCAATGTATGAACAGCATAAAGCTGCTATTACTACCATGCTGCCTAATATTATCAGATCCCATTTTCCGTCTGGTATCTTTCTGTGGACCAGCAAAAGCATCAGTGTATAAAAAAGCATGTAAATATACATATAAATAAGCACAGAGGAAAGCAATTATATGTTTAGAAAATAGTGCCAATTGTCTCTCCTCTACACCTAAACTCATGGTGGGACAAATTTGGGACATGAAAGCAGGGCTTAATCTGTGGAATGGAAAGCCTGGAAAGGGTGCCCTCCTTACAGTTATTAGTCACACTGACTCAGTACCTGGCCTCTTGGGTTTTCTTGGGAATTGTAGCAGGGTTTATTGCCTCTGAAAGCCCAGGGCTGCATGTTTGACTGACAGCAGTTAATTTATTGGATATCTAGCTCTGGATCAACCTAAAGACATACTCATCTCAGCCATAGGAAAGTAGCTAGTGCTTTATTTCAGAAAGCTGATATTTTGAAGGTTAGTATATTAGCCTAGAGAAAGATCTGCTTCTGATTAAAGCCCTTCTGAGCATCTAATGTAAAGCAGCTCCATTTAACATGAAAAATGGTACAATCTTTCAAAACTAAACCAGCCTCTGGCAACACATGACAAGGCGAGCCTCTCCTCCTCCCTGCACACATCTCTCTCATTCAGCATTGTCTCAGAAAGCCAAGCAGACCCTTTCCAGCACAGAATAACTATACTATATACAAGAAATTAAGGAGGTGTCTGAAAGCATGCAAGCTTAAGGACAAGACAGCTGTCTCTAAATACTTTTCCAAGTCATGCACAACAGGATGCATTGTCTTCCCAAGGCAAAGGGGAGGGGGGGCTTTGGGAAATTTCATGCCACTTGGTTTCACTTGTCTTTCAGTTACATCCCTTACTCTGATAGGTTGTCATAGAACTGTTTTTGTGGTGTGCAGCAATTTCAAGACCTCTCCTCAAATGAAACTCCAGAGGACCAAAATTTGTTGTCTTCACTGGGAGCAGGGAACTGGCTGTGCACCTGAGCACAGCTTCTTTCCTGGTCAAGAGTATTGCAAAGTGCTATTACAAGCCAATTTTTTATTTAGCCATACAGTCAACGTTTAGAGACAAGTCAATAGCATCCGGAGTGACGGTAGATACAGTGAGGGCTAGCAATGAATCTAGTATTAACAAAACAGCTGTGCCTGTTGAGCCCCTGGATACCAGACTGTAAAGTTTAATGTATTTTGAAGTTTATTTATGATTCTGTCACATGTTTTGTTCATTTCCCTAGGAAGTGACAAAAATTTTAGGAAACTCGGTTTGAGGAGAACATTTCCACATTTTAATGAAGATATCCAATGTGTTGGCAGTTTTTATTGCAGAATGACATGTTCATGTTTGTGCTACTGGTCCCTTCCCCCAACTCAGAGCAGCTGGGTTTCAGTTTGAGGGTGTCTCATACTCCGTCTGCTCTGTGGCAGGCAGTGGCACATTACTGCATTCACTGGGGTTTTTCATTTGAAAGGCTTTGCAGCTGCTGTGCATGTCATGATGAAATACATGTATATGGGGATTTTGATCAAATGTCTTTGCAACTTGTCTCCAGCATGTGACAATGGCCTGATCTGTACAAGAACAGGAAGAGGCATCAGCAAACATTTACATGTTAGGGCAAGATGTGTTATGCTGGCTAATTGTACTAAAGGTGAGAGAACTTGTTGCCCGTAGTAAATTCACTCCTGGAGTCTCATTTCTCTTTTTCCTTTGCTGTTCATTTCAGTGAAATGAAATCCCTTTTTTGTTATCTTAAAGTTTGTGCCCAGTAACAAAATTTTATAAACTCATGAAATGGCAAAAAAAAAATGAAAGACAAAACTCCCTTTGACTGATAAGCCTGTTTAAAAGGGCTGTGGGAATTAAGAATATAAGGGCCTTGTGAGGTTAGCTAGTATATTTCAGGACCACTCTAATGTAGATTTTCCTCTGGGATTTGGACTTCTAATGAAGGGCAGTAAGTTGGGATTTCATGCCTTGGCAATTGTGGCTTATGTGGCAACACAGTCCTGATTTCCATCCAGTTCATAGTTGATGAGTCTCCTGTTTCCTGATGCTGGCACTACCAACAGGGAAGAAAGGACTGAATTAGCAGAGAGTTTTAAGTGAAAATCCTGTGTTTATTCTCTGCAGATGGGAGATGAAGAGCGCTGCTGGGCATCAGCAATGTGTCATCATCAGTGCCCATACGGAAAACAAATGGAAGGTTTCCAGTATTACAACTTTCACTCAATGAAAATTAATTTAGAATTTTTTTTTAAAGAAATTTTCTTTTGCTTAATCATTAAAAAATGTCATACATTGTCATTGTTACTTATGGATGGTCTTGGTATGGATATGGATGGTATGGGTGGTATGGATAAAATATTCTTTCAGTAACTTGACACAACACCTGGCACATCATCGTAGATCTTCCTATTTGGGAGCTGTTAGGTTTCTTTTCCAGATACTTATAGTCTGTGCCTTTGGATGTTTTACTTAGGATAGGTTTAAATCAGTCAGTGAAATTAGGGAAACTGAATTTTCATTAGAAACTTAAGAATGCAGTGATAAGACTCTGGTGATGTATACCTCCAGAAAACACTGACTCCTTGGGTCACATTTTTTCTGTGCTGTGAGACTCTTGGAGTCCAGCTACAGTTTTCTGACTACCACAGTGGCAAAAGCTCAGTGTTTTAACCTCTCCTCTTCTCCTGGAATTTTAATCTTTAAGCTTCTGCTAAGACTTTGTGTTTTCAGGGCATCACAAGGACCCACCTTTGATTTGAGACTGTTGGGTGGTGTTGTACTAAAACAGTTGATAACAATACTACAGCACTGGACCCAGGTCTTTTGTCATTAGCAAGACAAACTTCACCTTAATACACTGTAACCCCATCAAAGAGCTGGGCTTAGTGTGTTGTGTTTTCCTCTTTCCCTTCGGCCCTTTTCTAAGAAAGCGAAAGACAAGCATACTCTCACTTACCGGCTACTAGGTAGTAGCTTCTTGAAGTCTCAATCATTATATATAACCAGTGCATCCAGAAACCCCTCCTTCCTTTGGGTAATCAGAAGTTTAGAGTAATTATGCTAATCAACTACTCCAGGCTGACACAGTTAGCCAGAACATGCAGTATCTCTGGAAATCCAGATGGGATCTTTCCTACTTGATGACTTTAATTTCATGATCCAGCGCAAAAATTATGGGAAAAGAGAGAGCTCTCTATCATTCCATATTTCCCTTAATTGTCATAAAATTTGCCCCAGATTTTGGGAACAGAAAGTCCCTTTGTCAGGCTGCCTTTGCACTCCTTGCTCTGCAGGAATTTTTGTGTTCTGTTATCTCATAACTCAAAAGGTGTGTTTATCCACAGTTACCAAACATTTAACTAAAGCACATTTGTGTTAGACTCATCACAGAAAGGTGCCAAGAAGCTCTCCTGTGGATCTGGCTAGTGGAACGATGTATCTATAGTGGCAATGTAGATAGGGCTCGTAGAGCTTAAACAGGGAATTAAATTGTAGACAACACAGAGAAGATGAATGTGCGAAGCTAAGAAACACTATCCTGCTGTGCTGTTAGAATGTGAATGTTGTTTGTTTGGGATTTAAACAGCTAAAGTAGTATTTGTATTTAACTTAATGGTGCATCTCCAGGATAAAAAGGAAAAAGATCTTACCTCCAAATGATACTCTTCTTAACTACAAGTATAAATGCCAGTAATGCCAGCATGAACATTCCTTGTAGATGATGTGCAGAGCTGTAACACTGGAGCTAATTATAAAAGAGAGAAATAAAAATATTAGAATAGATCAGAACAGAATCTTTTGCTTAGCATTGGAATGAGAGGAACTAATATTTTGTATATTAGTATTCTAAAAATACTGATTTTGCATATTTCCATTTCAGTCAAGTAATTTAACTGAGGAGAATTTAGGTTTTGTTCTTACCTCTATGTATTTCTGCTTGATCTGGCTAAATGTGAGAAGAGCTAGAGTTAAATGGCTGTGATATTTTTCATACAGAACCAGCTCTCTGCTTGCCAACTCTGAAGTAGAGGCCATGTTTTTGGTGTAAACCCGGACTATGGAGTCCTGCTGAGATGCTCAGCCTGTTGGTAATATAGCCATCATCTGACTAGAGCTGGCTAATTGGTGCTTGTCACCCCTTATGCAGTATAGGTAGAGGCTATTCACCTCTGCCTTCACAGTGGAGACATCATCAGTAACACTCATTTTTATGGGCATGAATTTTTCTATCTGCAAGAAGCATAATCATTTCCAAGTTATTTTTTAGGACCATGAGAAGCTTGACAGAGTAACATGACTGCGGGTGTTCATGAAGAGGTTTTTCTAAGCGTGAAGACAGCTTTAGAGAAACAGAACTAATGTGTTTGAAAATATAATTGGTGAGATTTGGAGGTGATCATCATGGTTACAGTACAGAACTATAGTGATAAGAAGCTGTGAGTGACCTAAAAAACTGCAGAATAAAAAAAAGAAAATGAATGGAAAATAGTGAGAAAGACTTGTGCCTTTTTTTGCTGCAGCCCATAGTTTTGTTTTCTTTCCACTGTATTATAGATCAGCACTGATGTTTCAAGTGCTTAGTCCATCTCTGCAGTACTTTTTTTTTATCCTTGTAAGAGTATTTTATCCTTTTTCTTTCTCTCCTTTCTTTAAAAATGATAGTTACAGATAGTTTCTCTGAAAGCTATAAATTTTCATTTATGCCTTTCTTAATATGCAGTCACTTTTCTTGACCAGTTGTCACACATCTTTTCTGCTTGTGAAAATCCTACCTTCATATGCTGATGGATCTGTGTCCATTCAGCTGTCAGGCACTCAATGGTAATGTGTGCCATCTTCTTTGTTAGGAACCTCTGAAGTTGGTGTTAAACCTATTGTAGATTTGCCTGTGGTCAGATGTACACAATGGCTCCTTGCATTCTCAAGGATAATAAAGCATTAGGTCACCTTTGTCAAACAGGTAGACTGCAAATGGCAGATACGGGATGATATCCTCAAACTTATCTTCCAAGGGGGAGGATAAATTTATGCTAAGAAGAAATGCTATTTTTTTCAGTTCCTATCCATTATGGACACTTGTGATCTAGTTACTGGTAAGTGAATTGTTTTGCAGCAGTAATCAGAGTGGATATGATTAGGCCAGAGAACGAGATATTGCAGTATTTGAAACATGAGCTAATGAGATTCTTGACAAGAATTTGGCATGTGAATATTTGGCATGTGAATGTTTAATGTAGTCATGCTACAACTCAGAAAAGGGGAGAGAGATAGTATAGAAAACCAATCAAATTACCCTGTGTAATGCCACTGATCTAGCCTCGAAATTCCTTAAAAGGATTGCTATCTAGATCAGTTAAGTCCTTTGCTCTCCCTAACAATGCTTAACAATTTTTAGTATCTCCCTAGATTTCTAACATTACAGGGAAGACAGTTATGAGTCAGATTACTTTGTCTGTTGAATTTTAAACATGAGCCATGAATCCCTGAAATCCTTTGTTGTTCAAGCAGAATACATTTTACACTCTCCATTTAGGGTTTAGTCATCCTTTTCGTAAGTCTTTGGATGAATAAGGTCATTAAAATTAACACATTAAAATAGCTGGTCTCAGTAATTATAATGTTTAACTCCTGAGATGAAAAACTCTTCATTTTATCTTCCAATCCAAGAACTTTAAAAAACCTTATTTATAGCAGCCTGAAGACTTGTAACTGGGTATAGCTTAAGGCAACCACGCTGTTCTTGCGTATCAATGACATCCTATGTTTCTATGGTGAAGTAACTTTTAATACTCTCTTTTTCACTCGTCATCTCACATTTAAATGTGTTGCTTGTTTTTTTAGTAATCATTTAAAAAATATTTCAGTCCTTCCTAATGCTAATAGGTATTTTGTTTGATAGTCTCATTAAGTTTTCTGTTAACAGATTTTACCTGTCACATATTCCCACCTACCCATTAACTGAGTCACTGTATGTTGACATGTATTGTGTGATGGAATTTATGTAAGAAGAACCAAAAGTTTGGTGCATAATAAAATAGGGATTGAGATTAAATTTATGGAAAAAGTTTTCTCTACAAACATGTTACAAGGCTCTGCTGTAGTTGAATATGATGACCACGACCTGCTAGAACAAGAGAACTATAGCTAAAATTTCATGCCTTTCAATACTGGTGAATATATTTAATTTCCTCTATTTAAATTGATCAATTTGTAAGCTATTCTTGAAATATTTGCTGAACACTACTACAGGTAGCTCTAGGGAAAAAGCAAATTGGATATGGATTGAGTAAAGATGGTAGTTACTTAACTATTGAAATTCAATAATTCATAAATCCTTGAAAGTCAGAAACTGACTTTCTGCATTAGATCACTAACTACTTGGAAAACACATCAGTTCAAAATTCTTGGCAGAGCCTTTTGTGCACTTGCTTGTGTTCATATGTCAGTCACTGTCTTGCTGAATGACAGTATAAACTTAGTTAACGGAAAACATTGCTTTGCTGCATATAAACCATTCACAATGAACAAGCACTTTGGAAGCTTTTGAGTACCTTGGGTTTTCATGGTATGCACAACACCATGAGAATATGTGCTGGTTTTGACTGAGATGGAGTTAATTTTTCCCATAGTAGCTTTCATGGATTAAATTAATCTATTTTGGATCAGATTGTTGACTGAGCAGATGTTGACTGTACACTCTGAAGAGTGTCGGTAATAAATCCAGGGGTGCACAAGGAGCTGGGAAGGAGATACAGCCAGGGTAGCTGACCCTATCTGACCCAAGGGATATCCCACGCCTGTTGCATCATCTTCAGCATATAAAGCTGAAAGAAGAAGGAAGGAGGGAGGACACACACATTTGGAGTAATGGAGTACTTTGCCTTCCCAAGTAACCATTACTTGTGATGAAGGCAGGCTGTTCTGCACCTGCTTGATCATGGGAAGTGGTGACTGAATTCCTTGATTTGTGTTGCTTGCATGAACAGCTTTTGCTTTCCCTGTTAAAATGGCTTTACCTCAACCCATGAGTTTTTTCAGTCTTACCCTTCCAATTCTCTCCCCAGTCCTGCTGGGGACAGTGAGTGAGTGGCTGTGTGGGGCTTAGTTGCTAGCTGGCATTAGTTGTTGGGTGGCATGGTTTAGTGGGAGATGTCCGTGCCCATGGCAGGGGAGTTGGAACTACATGATTTTAAGGTCCTTTCCAATCCTAACTATTCTATAATTCTATGATTAAACCATGAGAGAAACCCACTTCTGAGGGTAACGAACCCTCAGCTTCACGTACGAGATTTATCTTTGCTTTAAATAATGGAACACACATAGAGGAAATAATAGTATATTAAACATAACAAATGTCAGTATTAGGCTGCGGATGCTTAGCTGAGTTTCATGATAGCTGCTCCACTTCTTTACTCCAGCAGGCATCTACTGTGGAGATTTTCATTGGTCCTATTATCATAACTGGTGGTTGGATCTATCTAAAGGAGCTGATCTTTGCAATTGGCCCTTTCTTTAACCTCAAATCAATAGTCCTCTTTCTTCCTCTCAGCTCATGTTTATCTTCTGAAACTTGGAACCAGGATACAATATAGTTCTGTGAAAAATCATATTTCTTCCTCTTGCCTTTATTATGGCTTTACGGTTAGAATCTCTGTCGAATGCCCTAGTTAGCATGTTTCTGGATCCAGGCTGTTTTTTCTTGCGACTGCTTTCAGAATAAACTTTTAAAAGTCATACTGTAAAGGTCTCCTTAAAAATGAAGTTTTCTCATTGGGTGCAATCACTGTTCTTTCTTTATGAACATCATAAAAAGATTAAACATAATACCGTGAAGAATGGGAATTGCGAGAGATTATACACTATTGTTAAGGCAAACCTTCTGGAAGCACTTTGTACTGGTTTGGGTTTTTTAAAGGATTTTCAAGAATAGTTCATGCAATACCAATCTCTTTCATAGTCTATTTATGGAATATATTTTGAAAAAAGCTTAATCAAATTTTGCAAGAACTTTTTTGGGAAGAACTTTGCTTACTTTCTGCTCCTTTGACTGTAATGTCTTCTATAATCTTTCTCTCAGATGAGATGAGCAAACTCTTCTCCTGGGCGGTGCAAACTACCGCATGCTGTGATCTAATTACCTCACATTAGCCATTTCAGAAATGACTGGCACCTAATCTTCATAAAGGTAATCAGTCAGGAAAGAAGTCACCCAGCAAATAAATACCACACATCTTTGTGCTTGAAACTATTAGGACTGACCCTAATCTGATTTAAAGAATTGTAATGCTTCCAGAAAGGGAACAGTGTGTGGTTGCCTCCACTAATTCCGTAAAGCTCTTGTGGGTTTTTAATTGACCCATCTTCTTGATGCACTTTGTTGTTTTTCTTTTCTGATCCCTTCGAGCTTCAATTTTCAAAAGCTATTATAAATCCAAGAAGGTAATGTCAGCTTGCCCCTTCACTTAGTGCTAGCTTTTAAGTCTGCTCTTCCAGATACATTATAAATTTCAAAAAGTTAATGTAAATATTTCTTTTTCTTTTTTTTTATTTCACTCATGCTTGAGTTTTGGAGAAAGTGAGAGTATTTTTAATTTCATACAGGATCTGTCCTCCTCCCATGTCCTGATTCTGCTATGCTGCTGAAGTGGTTTTATAAATGATACCACTTCAAACAACAGTTTCCAGGTTTTGCTGTTTATACAGTTTATGCTGCTTATTGCTGAAGACAGTAAATAGCCTGAATTCAAAAGACTTGAAATATTTTAGCACCCTGTACCCTGCCATGGTACCTTACTATGTTAGTTAACATCCTACAGGACACAACTAAGCATGTTGTTAAGGGGAATTTCTGCAGATACTAATAGGCATATATTTAATACAGGTGGTCTAAACAAGCCTAATCTAAATGCTTCAAAACGTAGGAAATATTAAACCCATAGCCACGCATCATGCATTGGTGGGAACGTTAACCATATACTTACACAGGAAAGAAGAATGGTCTTAACTGACCAGAGAAGGCAGCAGAGCTGAGAGGTGCTTGGCACTCAGGAGACGACAGTGATGCCTGCCTAAAGATGACAAGAAGTTACCATCTCTCCTGAGTGACCAGGGCTCCTCCTCTGTACATCTAGGTACGGAACAGGCTGTGCAATTCCCCTTAGAGGAGTGATAAATGGGATTTTCTGGGAGATGCTTTGCGCTCTTAAAATAGAACATGCTGTAACTGAGTGTTGATGGTTCTTCCACAGTTGATTTCCAAATGGGAAGATTGGTCTGGGATCAAAATGAGGGGGTTTTCTTCAGCTATAGTTGAAATCAATTATGCAGAAGTTTGTAAATGCTAGATCCAGGAATCCAGGTGCCCTTTGGAGTACTGAAAACACCCTGAACTACTTTTCAGTTTGTGACAATTAAAAGCAAGGGAAATAAAAAAATAACATAAACAAACGATTATATATTGTCACTCCCAAATGAAATCCAGGGGAATGCTCTTAAGGTTACCCAAAACCAATCAAGTTCAGAAAAGTACATTAATATTTTAGATAGAAATGCTGCTGTGAATAATGTGGTGTGACAAGATCAATGGAAGCTTCTAAATGATTGCTGGACTGCTAGCTTCCATTAAAGCGAAAGAAGAAAAGAGTTTCCAGTTCATCTTCTTGATGGTATAGGAATACTGCATGTAAAATGAGAACTAAAGAACTTTGTCAGTGAAAAATACTAATGTATGGAATTCTCTGGTTTTAACACATGATGTCTGTCATCTGATCCACTGCGAGATGGCCACTGTGGCAGCTTGCTCCAAGTTGAGCCAAATGAGTTTCAAGACCTGTGGAGTTAATAGTATTAATCTAATTTATAAACACAGCCCCCTTCCCACCTGCATCCTCTTTTGGGTCCCCTGTACAAGATAGATGTGGATAAATGTGGGCAAGCACAGTGGAGCCCAAGGAGTTAAGGGAGCTGGACTTTCCTTTGAGACAATGCTAAGGGAACTGGGGTTGTTTAGCATGAGGAAAAAGCGTAGGGGGACCTAATAACAACTTTCCAATGCCTGGGTTTTGTGATGCCATGTGAAGTAATTGTACTTAGTTGAAAAAAGGCCTAAATCACTAAGCCCCAGCACCTGGTGTGATGTGAGAACTAATTGAGAATTCTTGTACTCAGCAGAACTTCAGAATAAACAAACTTGTATTAATCTCCTCAGATCCATGCTTCAAGTTATGGAGCAAATATCAAGATACCCAAAGATAAAATTTGTTCCCTGTTTTCGATGAGGGATGAAAGAAGAAAATTCTCCCTGTCCCAAATTGGATAGGATGGATTCCTTCCTTCTTTTTTTTTTTTTTTTTCATTTCATCTTCCTCTGTTTAATCATCTGGATTCTGAAATTGTATCTAATCTTAGATGGGAAATTTAGAAATATAGTCAAGAATCACTTAAACTAGCTGGAACTCATCTTCAGTTTGTACAGTGGGATTTAGTGACCTGTTGCCTCCACCTCCTCCTTAAACAGCCAACAAAAAGCATCTGCTTAACTACTTTGGAATAGGGTTGATCTGGAACCCTGTGTCTCAGCTGGTGTGACACCAGGCAGAATTAGTGCACAATCATTCCCAGTTTATTAGCTGCCATGATAGGTAGTGGTGGTTCCTATCAGGGAATGTGCACGGGTGTGAATATATGGAAAAGGTTTGGGCGGGAAAAAGGGAGAACTTATATGAAAAAAAAAAATCAGTGTATTTTGAATGAGAAAGATGCAGAATGGCTGTTTTTACTGATTTTTGCTTCTTGACTCTGTTAGCACATCGAAGTACTTTATTCCTGTACGAATGAATCGGTGCAGCAGAGCACCCCTGGAACTGCTTAATTCTGGATACATAGCAATTGTTTAGCTGTATCTATACTTCACCATAATACTCATAAACCAGTTTTTCCACTGTGAAACTGCTAACTTTTTCTTTGTTGTGGTTTAAGCCCAGCTGGCAACTCAGCCACGGAGCCGCTCTCTCACTACCCTCCCTTCCTCTCACCTGCTCCCAGAGGGATGGGGAGGTGAAGCAAAAGAATGTAACTCCCATGGGTTGAGATAAAAACAGTCCAATAACTAACGTAGTTGGTGGAGACATTACTGTTATCTTATTGGTCACATCTGTGGGGATCTGGCAATGTCTATCTTGCCATTTTATTCCCTGAAATTGAATCTCCTGTGCAGGTCCCTTGACCTTACTCCATTTTAAGGCAAAACCAGCTTTCAGCAGGGTTTGGATTATTTTCCTCCACTTCTCAAAGACTTCTTCAGCTATATCACCCCACACGATAATGTCATCAATGTATTGCAGGTGTTCTGGAGCTTGCCCCTGTTCCAGTGCAGTCTGGATCAGTCCATGGCAGATGGTAGGGCTGTGTTTCCACCCCTGGGGCAGTTGGTTCCAAGTGTACTGGACGCCCCTCCAAGTAAAAGCGAACTGTGGCCTGCACTCTGCTACCAGAGGAATTGAGAAAAATGCATTGGCAATATCAATCGTGGCATACCACTTGGATGCCTTTGACTCCAGTTCATACTGAAGTTCTCGCATGTCCTGTACGGTAGCACCCAAGGGTGGTGTGACTTCATTCAATCTATGATAGTCTACCGTTAGTCTCCACTCTCTGTTAGCCTTTCACACTAGCCATATGGGGCTATTAAAGGGTGAAAGGGTACTACGGATCACTCCTTGACTCTCCAGTGTAAGGATCGGCTTATGGATGGGAATCAGGGAGTCCCATTTGCTGCGATATTGCTGCCAGTGCACTGTTGTGGTCGCGACTGGTACTTGTTCTACAACTTTGAGCAACCCACAACAGAAGGATCCTCTGAGAGACCAGGCATGGTGGACAGCTGCTCAATTTCCTTTGTCTCCAATGTAGCAATACCAAAAGCCCACTGGTACCTTTTTGGTACCTTCTCCTGAGGTAGTCTATGCCAAGGATGCATGGAGCCTCTGGACCAGTCACAATGGGGTGCTTTTGCCATTCCCTCCCAGTCAGGCTGATATCATCCTCCAGTACAGTCAACTCTTGGGATCCTCCTGTCACTCCAGAAGTAGAAATGGGCTCCAACCCTTGACAGCTTGA